>JAAHCF010000994.1:0-10316 GCA_038367545.1 Beauveria asiatica | reverse complement strand
TAACCCCTTTAACCCTTTAACCCTAACCCTTTAACCCTAACCCTAACCCTTTAACCCTAACCCCTTAACCCTTTAACCCTTAACCCTTAACCCTTTAACCCTAACCCTATAACCCTAACCCTTTAACCCTATAACACTAACCCTTTATAACCCTTTATAGGCCTCGTCTAGTATAGCCTAGTAGACTTAAAAACCCTTAACTCTAAAGATAACGTCCCTAACTCTGATTTTAAAAGTAGCTACGTTACTTAACTCTATGGCCTTACTAGTAGCCTTAGTCTTACCCTTACCCTTACGCTTAGATAGCACTAGCGTATTATTATTATTAAGCTACTCGTCTATAAGGTCCTTATTAAGGCTTTCCAGCAGTTCCTTATACTCTTACTTACTAATATCCTTATTATCTAGATTATTAGTACGATTAGCCACGTCGCTAACTATCTTAAGAAGCTCCTCTTATAAAATCTTAGTATATTTAGCTTTTTTTATAAGTCATTTTATAGCTATAGTATATAGTAATATAATTAATATTCTCTAAGTCTATAATTTAGTAGCTATTAGTATTAGTGTTAGGTAGCTATAGCTATTATAAAATAGCCACGGCTAGCTATAGGGTAGGCGCTCTTACCTCCTTATCTTTAGATATATCTATTAGGCTATTTATAAGTAAGACTAAGTTATTATTATTAGCTATATAGATAGCGCTATAGAGGCTATACTTAGTCTTGCTATTACCTTATGCGGCGTAGATCTTAATAGAACCGCAGAACTAGGTCTATATATCCTTAATATACTAGATCATTATTAACGATAGTATAAAAATAATAAATAGCTTAAACTTCTTCTTACCTATAGGAAGTATATAGTCTTTATTATTAACTTTAGTTATATACCTTTCTATACTTTTTATCTAGGCTATATTTATAACTAGTGTCTTTCCTACACTATACTTATTACTAAGTAAGGCCACTCTTTCCACTAATTACTCCTACTTAAGAACCTAGGCGGTATCTATTATTATATTAGCTTAAGACGGTGCTTAGCTATTATATAATAGCTATAGGCGTAACATATACTAATAACCTAATAAGGCTTTAGGTTAGGCGACCCCTTAATAGCGTGAGGGTAGACTAGGTTATTAGTGTTACCCTTTATCTTTATAAAGTTATACGCCTATAGGTATAGGATAGTTATAGTAAAGCTAGCGCGCTAGGTGTTAAGGGTGCGCTAGGTAACCTTAGCATAGGCGGCCTTATTGCCTTTAACTACTATAATATAAGTAATATGCTTAGTAGACTATACCTTATCGCTAGCGGCGACCTCCTAAGTAATATAGGCGTTAGCTTATTTAGCTAGCGCGCCGCTAGCGGCCTAGAACGCTTTATACTCCTTATACTCCCTAGTAAACTTAGTAAGTATATTTATAATAATTTTATACTAATCTACTAGTAGTGGGTTATTTAGGTGCTTTCCCTTAGTGAGCTAGTCTACGGTGTTATAGGCCTAGGCTAATATAATGCGGTCTACTATTACGTCTAATATAGCCTAAATTAGCTCCTTATTAAGGTCTTTAAGCTTCCTATTCTTAAAAAAGGACTCTATATATAACTTTAAGATAAACCTAAAGGCGTCTATAAGGATATCCTTATTATTAATTGCCTTAAAGTCATTTAGGCTAACCTTAAATATACCCCTAAACTCCTAGATAAGCGCGGCTTCCTGTGCAGCGTTAGTCTTAATAATACTAGAGATAGTAGGCGCCGCCCTAATAGACTTAGCGGTCGCCTACTTATTATTATTTAGGTACCCTAAGGTATAAGCTAGGTTATTATTCTTATTACCTACCTTACCCTTTTAAACCTTAGTATTATACGTAGAATGCTTAGGTAGACCGTTAGCGGATTTCTAATGTGTGGCGAGAGATATAATAAAGATATATATAATACTCTAGGTATTAGGATAAATTCTAAGTATACTTATACTACTAGGTATAGTCCTATTAATAAAATGTAAGGGGAAATGCGTTATAATATAATATAGTAGAGTAAATAGGCTACGGGGCCTATTAAGGGGCTTTCTCTTATTATACCTACCTTTATTATCTAAGTACTATCTTTATATAAGTAGCTTGCTTTTTATATTAAGATATATAATATAACTAGGGGTACTCTCTAATAGGTCTTAAAGACCCTTCTCGCCACCCCGCTTAGTAGCCTAGCTCTTAGCGGCCTACTATATCTTAGCGAACTTAGGGATATTACTATTAGACTAGCTTTTATTATCTGCCTTAAAGACTAACCTAACTTTATATAAGAGCTAAGTAACTATTCTAAGTTAGTACTATATTTAGAGGCGGTTATAACTAGATAGGCCTTAGCTATTACAGAATAGCTAAGGGCGCGCTAGTTAGGGGACTTACTATTATAATCTATAAAGTAGAATAGCTAGCTAGTATTATTAAAGCTAAGTAGTCCTACTATAAAGTAGTAGTTAGTATACGCCTTATCCTTATAGACGAAGGTAACCGCGGGATAGACTATAGGTGTAGTATAACCCTTAAGCTTAGAAACCTTGCCCTAGCCGTTCTTATTCCTGCGCCTAAGCGCCCTAATCTTATTAATCGCGGCCTTCCTTTTATCGTATAAGACCTTCTCCTCTAACTAGTTAGGGATAAGCTATATCTTATAGTCTATACCTATGAAGCTAGCTCTAGCGGCCACAAATAGATACTAGTTTTTCTTAGAGAGGAGGTTACCTATATAAGTCTATATATAGTCCTTACCCTTTTTATTCTAGTAAATAAAATTATACTTTTCCCTTAGGATAAGCTTATAGCGCAGGATAATATATAATAGTATCTTAGTATACGGGTAAATAGTTATAGGAAGGAGTCCTCTTAGTATAGTTAGTTAAGATATATTATTATCTTTAGTGACTAGGTTATAGTTAATTCTAAGGTAGAGACTATCCTCGTCCTTTACTACCTTAGTAGTAGGCGGTGGCCTAGATAGCCCTAGCTATTATATAATAGCTATAGTTAAGGGGGGCGGGGCTAGCTACTCTATAGTAGCTAAGGTTAAAGCGTCTGGCTAGGTAGACGAGGCTATAAGGATAATAGCTGGCCTTCTAGGGAGGCCCTTTCCCTTTAGCTGCTAGGCGGCGGCGGTAGCGGCGGCGTTAGCCCTCCGCTTCTTAAACTCCTTATTACTCTTCTCTAGTAGCTATATCGCGGTTAGGTAAGGAAGGGGCGGCTTAGGAATCAGACGACCGCTATTAATATTAGGCATATTTAGTATATCTTATATATCCTATAGAAGAGGCTAGAGGGGGATATTAGTCTTAGATAGTGTCTAGTTAAATAGGTTAATGGGGATAGGACCTTACTTAAACTTTTACTCCGCCCTCGCCTACTCCTAGCACACTACCTTTACTAGCTTACTAGGCTTAAAGAGCTAGGTATTAGATAGGTCGCTAAGATACTTAGACTTAGTATACCCTTTAGAGGACTAGACGTTATAGTCGCCTTTAAAAGGGTTATCTAGTGCTCTCTCCTAGGCTCTCCTAACTATAATCCTAAGGCTAGATAGTAGCTACTAGTAAAGCTTAGGGAATATACTCTTCTTCTTAGCTAGTATTATCTTATAAAAGCTAAATAGTAGTACTATAAGTATAGCTTTATCCTATATCTAGGCAATAGATCCTCTAATTAGGTATAGACTCTTCTATTAAGCTCTATAGGCCCTTTCCTACTTAGTAAGGTATTCCTCCTTATTAGATAGAGGTACCCTATTCTCCTTATTATTAGATAGAGGAGCCTAGGTGTCTTTACTATTATCTTCTAATTCTTTATCTAACTAGATCTTAATTATTTTATAATTATCCCCTTCTAGCGTATAGAACTACTAGGTAATAGGACTAATAGGCGGATCTACTATAATAACATCTACCTACGAGGACACTGCCTAGGTAGCATTAACTAGTAGCTATATTAAGGTAGTAAGAGTCTTATCTCCCTCTAGAACTATTTTAGGCAGGTGCTCCTAGTTATTAGTATAGGCGTCTTCACTATTAACTTATATAGTATCACCGCCTAACTAGTTATTAGGTAGTGGGTTAGTCTATATAGCCTTAGATCCTTCCTCTAATACCCCTACTTAGGGATAATTAGACGGATTCTAGCTCTAGGCCCTTATAGTCTAATTAGTAGTAAGTATTATCTTCTTTTTCTTAGCGCCTAGTACTTTATTAGATAATAGTATAGGGCTTAGCTATTATAAAATAGCTATAGCTAGGCTATAATATACCTACTATAATTTATAGATATAGCTATTATAAACTAGTAATATATTCCCTCTTTAACGGGTATTTAATAGAGGTATATAGCTTATTAGGCCTTAGCTACTATAAAATAGCTATAATAACTACTAACTAGTTCTTAGCTATTAGCTAGGACTCCGTAGCCTTCTATAGGCTATCTGTTTCTATACCGGCTAGGCTATTACGAAATAGCTATTTTTTAGGTATATAATAATAAAGTTAGAAGGTTTAAAAAGAGGCAGCTAGCCTAGCCCTCCTCTATAATAAGGCCTGCGATTTAGCTAGCCTAGGCTTATCTTATTATAAATTCTAGCTTATATCCTATTTATTACTTATATTTATCTTTATGTTAATAATAAATTCTTTAATCCTATAAGATTTTAGTGTGCGTTTAGTATAAACTTTATAGGCGTCTATATACGCGTGTCTAGGCGCGGGTGTCTTAGCTATCCCGGCGAGACATAGCATTTAATATTAGCTATTCCGTAATAGCTAGCCCTAGTTATATAGTATTAGTATTAGGTTAATACTAGCTAACTAGTTATAATAGGAATTAGACGTGTAATATTAGCTATTATATATTAGCTAAGGGCTATTCTATATATATTATATAGGCTAGCTAGTCTATAGAAATTTAATTTATTAGTATATTTAACCCTTTATTTTATAAATACTTATATATATTTTTATATATTTATTATTTTATAATAGTGCCTATAATCTCTTTTAGATAATATAGTTCCTTATTTATAGGGTAGTGGAATTTATATTCTATATCTACTTTCTAGTTCTATCTAATAATATTTATAAGTATAACATATATTTAAATAAATTTATATACTATAAGATTACCTAACGCCTATTATACTTATATAATAGCTTTTTATTCTTATAATAGGTGCTTATAATATATTCTAAATCTTCTATTATAAATATAGCTATCTTATATACGTTTAACGCCTAGGCCTACTTCTATAGCGTGTCGCCTACTATAAACTTCCCTAGGGTTAGGTAGTTACGCTAGTCCTTAAATAACGCGCTAGCCCTTATTACCTATATATTAAGATAGCTTATCCTATAATTAACCACTATAAGGAATAAGTTTATAAACTTAGGGTTTAGGTAGTTTACTAATATAGTTATATTACTATCTAGTCCCTAGTAGAATATAGTATATTACTTAAGCAGAAAATAATACTTAAAATATCCCTAGTACTTAGTAGTAATAGCCTTTACTTATAGCCCCTCTATTATTTATTAGTGCTTTATAAGTATATTATTAGTTATAGTAATTATATATAACTCTATTATATAGTCTAGTATAGGATCTACCTCTTTACTACTTATATACTAGTAGACTTAGTAGAATACGTAGCTAGTTATAGTGGCCTTAATCTTCGCTAGTATTACTATCTCGCCCGCTTCTGTAGCGGCTACTAGGGCCCTTTCCTATGCGTGGTGGGCGGTGGCCTGGCGGTTAGTCTCTACTATACTAGCTAGGGACTAGAGTACTAGTGCGCTAGATCTAGTCTTACCGCGTGTGTCTAGTATGCCTGGCACCTCTACACGGGTCGGCCTAGCCGGCCCTTACGTCGCCAGCGGGTCTACGCTAGGCTCCTTACTAGCGTTACTTAACGACGGCAGCTCTATACCGGGATCCTTACTAGCGTCACTTAATAACAGCGACCCTACACTAAGCTTAACACTACTATACCACAACGACGGGGGCTATGCGCTAGGCGGTGTGGCGGGCTTAAGTATAGCGCCTTAGCGCGAGTAGTGGTTATATAGTTATATCCCTTCCTCGTAGGCGCGGGCTAGCTTCTCGTTATCTATATATAAGCTAATAAAGTAACAGCAACACCCTATATACTATATATAGTAAGATATAATATTATTAGTATCCTACGCAGGATAGTAGGTGATTATTAGCGCTAGTACTTTAGGTATACCCTAACTAGCGCGGCTAATTTACTATATGTAGTTAATAAATAAGAATAGTGTGCTTATATAGAAGATATCACGTATATTTAGTATATTAATGCCTAGTCTAAGAGTACTAGTTACTATAATAACGTTATTAAATAGGTCTATAGTATTAACTTAGTCTTACGCCTACCGCGTAAGTGTATACGCCTTCTTATTATAGGTACTAATATTATTATAGTATAGGCGTAAGCTAAGTAGAGTAGTTAGCTTATCTACCTTAGCTTAAGAATAGTAGTAGATAATAAACTTAGATCCTAGCGTGTATAGGTCTATTATAGTGTAATAGATCTCTATAGCCGCGTGCTATATATAGGATGTCCCTAGCTTATAGGCGTTAAACTAGATATAGAGCGCGTGTGATAGCTAAACTATACTAAACTAGTATAGTATTATATTATACTACTTAATATATAGTATACTAAGGAAGGTCTTAACTTACTCTAAGGAGAGTATAGTAGTTAGGAATATAAGCTATATACTAAGTATAGCTAGCTATTTAAGCTTAGCTATTTTAGGTCTAAATTTAGGTATACTCTCTAGGATATAATAGCACTTATTAACGATAATTCTATCTAGTAAGGCGGATATAGTTAGCCTATTAGCGTAGTCCTAGAATAACTTAGTCGCCGCTAACTTAAGTATAATAAAGACAAGCTATACGTGGACATACGCCGCGTTAGGGCACTACTCTATCGCGCTAATCCCTATAACCATATAGCAGGCTATAAGATTACTAAGTAGCATAATAAGTAGTATAATAATAATAGTAGTGCCGCCTAGGGATATAGAAGCCGGGAGTATAAATAGTATACTCTTACTAGCGCTAGTGCCTATAATAACTATAATAGGGCTAATATTAGCTATAATATCTTATAGCACAGTCTCCTAGTGTAGGCGGAGGGTAGCCTATAAGCCTATTATCTCCTATATAGCCCTTATAAGCCTTATTATACAGAGCTATATAATACGCTAGTCCTATATAGCGCGTATAAGGCTATTATACTTAGGGTTTATCTTCCACTTTATACTAATACTACTTAGCTACTAGTTAAACCTAAGTAGGCTATGCTATTACGCGCTAGCCTTATAGAACTAGTTACGCCACTAGGTGTCCTTATAGCTAGTCTTATTAAGGAGCTAGCTATAGATATTACCTACTATCTTAGATAAGTATATAGACTATAGGTTAAGTGGGTTATTATTATTATCTAAGCTACTATTATTACTAGCTATGCTATAGTTAGCTAGTGTATAGTTATAGAGGTAATAGCGGTTTATATACTTTACTATATAGCGCTATAAGCTAAGGGTAAAAGCATTACTATATCTAGTAAGGCTCTCCTATTTAAGAATATAAGTAATCCTTAGGAAGTCCTATAGATAGATAGGTCCGCTACGCGCCGTGTATATCTATTAGACATTATATAGTGTGGTGCTAGGCGTTAGGGTTAGCTCTCCGTCGCTCTCACTATCGCTATTAGCCGGGGCGTATTACAGCGTGCTTATGTCTATTCTAGGGTCATCCTCTATATCGCTATCCTCGTCGACGGCGGCTAGCCATATAAAATTAGACAGCCGCTCTATGTCCTACACGTTCTATAATAGAGCCTGCTAGAAGGGGAGGACTAGCTATAGGTAGTATACGATAAGCTCGCTAACGGGGCGTGGCAGGAATTAGTATATAATCTTCTCCTTTACTAATTAGCTATAGCCTTTATAGAAGGAGGTGATGATTATAATATTACTATATTTAATAAAGATATTACGTAGGCCTCTATTAGGCGAGTTAGTGTGCCTAATACTTAGGACTTCTGTGCCTTTAGCTAGCTAGTTAGAGGTAATATAGATAAGGAATAGTATAAGCTTAATAAAGTGGCTAATAGTCTCGCTATATGCGTATACCGCGTGGGGGTATAGTTTTAGCTTTATACTACCTTTAGAAGATATAAACCTAGACTATAGGGTTTTATTTAACTATACCCTCCTAAATAACTAGTTATAGCTCCTTTTATTAATATATAGAAGCTTATCCTTTATAGATATATCTATAGAAGCTTATATTAGGCTATTAAACGCCATATCCTATAGGATTTTAGGGAGCGCGCTGTTAACCTTAGGCGTTTCTCCATCTAACACCGGCGACTCTTCTAACCTTTAGCTATTCTATAATAGCTAAGGGTTATCTAGCCCCGCAATAAATAGAAGCCGTTAGAAGAGGGTCTCGCGTGCCTAATATATAGTTATTATAATATATTCTTAGATTCCCTTTATATTAAATTAGAGGTTCCTTACTATAAGGTCTTCGTTTTCCTAAAATAGATAGCTAGGTATAGGTGTATTCGCTATAGACTTTAGTCTATAGTTATAAAGCCTATATATATATTAAGTTAGCGTTATACCCTATTTATTATTACCTTAGAGTAGATAGTTAGTTACTACCTTTATAACCCTAGTGTAGATAGACGTAGATAAGAACTCCGCCTCCTTCTATAGTATTCTAGACCTTATATTATCGTCTATATTATCCTCTCTATTCTAGTACGCGGCTTTAACTATTATAAGTTAGATAATGCTAATAAGAGTAAATAGTTTAGGTGTAAAATCAAGGAAACCTTCCTATCTATTATTAAGACGGATACTAAGAACGGTAATAAAGCTTACTATAGGGCTAGTATATTCTAACTATAGCCTATACTATATAAGCATATCTTATAGACACACTATTTACCTCTTTACTCTTTTAATAATAAACGCCTATAACCTAGAGTTCTTCTTATTACTTACCTATATAATATAGTTATATAGCGGCTTATACTCTATCTCTTATTCTATAATAAGTATAAATAGTAGACGTAGTTATAATTATTTATTAAGATATTTATATTATATAATATATATAATTAGGCGTTATACGATAATAGTATACTATATTCTTATTATATGTAAATAGTTAAATATAAATAGTTTACTTAACTTAATAGTAGGTAGCTTCTAATTAACTTTAAAGAGTATATTTTATCTAACTATATCTATAGTATAGTGTTATTTAGCCTTAATAATAACCTATTAAAGTATATTATATATAATATATATATACTTATTTAAATAGGTACTATTATTATCTTAAACGTAGAGGCGAGCGAGGTTTCGAATCTCCTACTTATTAAGTAGGAGATCTTTTAGGTATATAGTTAAGCTAATATAGGAAACCCACTAGTTAGGAGCAGACCTCTTATTTAGCTTAATAATTTACTTATTAATTTCTTACTTCTTCTCTTTAGCTTTTTTAGTAAATAGAGTAACTATATCACTTATATTAATCTACTCTAGAAGGTTAGCTATATTAACCTAGACTTTAAAATATTAACTTCTAGGGCTAGTAGGAAATAGTTACTAGAAATAGATGCCTTCTATCTATAGTACTTCCTTATCCTTAGTTATTAGGTTATTCTTATGTGGATGTCCTTAAGTCCCTTAGTAAGTTTCTTTATATTAATTACGGATATATTCTTAAATATACCTCTTATCTTTAATAATATAGCTATATTTAAGTAATACTTTATAGTATAATCTATTCTTATATAGATATCCTAGCTTATTAATAGGCTACTAGTCCGCAGGTACTTTAATCCTTACTATAATATCTTTTCCTTTCTAGAAGACGTCTTACTTAGATGCCTACTACTAAAGGTGGTCGCATTCTTCTTATAGCTAACTATAAGGGCTTTTTAGGAAATAATCCTTTACTTTTAATATAAGTACTATAAACTTATATATCTTATAGATTATAACGCGGTACTCTATATTAATAATAATATCCTCTATCTTAAATAGAGTAGAATTATTATTAATAATCTTATAGAAATATATAATTATTATAACTAAATGTGTTATAATTTATCGTAATTTACATTTCCCCCTTTTTTTATTAGGATTTTATTTATTACCTTATATAATATTTTTTTTTATATTAAAAATAAATTATTATTAGTATACTTATATATTAGGAC
>JAAHCF010000993.1:0-10320 GCA_038367545.1 Beauveria asiatica | reverse complement strand
TTTTTTTTTTTTCGCAGTCACGCGGTTGCCAGCACCTCCAAATAAACGGTCGCCCGCCTATTTACCGTTTTCTCTTCAAGTGTCTCTCGGTGTCTCGCAATACGGTGCCGGTACTTTTATGCAACCGGCAAAGACCCAGACGCGCGCGGCGACATCAACATGCACACACAACATACTCTATTACACACAATTTGCTCGTTACCTGCATTGTTCAGCCTAATCATCATGCCTCAAACATGGGACAAAGGAACTCATTCTTCCTCGTAGCCTCGCAAGTATTGCCAGATCTTCGACGGCCGTTTATTAGGGCCGAGTTGCCCAGGCACTCGGCAAGATTCTAGAATGAACCCCAATTTTCTTTCAATGGCAGACGAGGCCTGGTCCGTTTCGGCCACATGCTGCTGCTGGTTCCGGCAGGGTCCCAATTCGGGAGGCGCCAATTGGTGAGCGGAGTCGTAAAAAAACGAATTCGATGCTACGTGCCGTTGCGGCCTTGCGAGTTGGGGGTGATCAAGGAACGAGGCTCTGCATCGGCCCCCAGCTGACCTCTTTTCGTTCTGGGGAAATTCTGCGCCAGCATTGCGTTGTCAATTGAATTGAATTCCTGTTTGACAAGGATTCTTCCCTTTTTGGCATTCATCAGTATTAGTGCAAGACGGCAGAACAAAGGAAAACAAGAAAAGGACCGCGCAGGTGTCAGTCAGTCACAGGTTGTTGTTGTTGTTCTTGTCGGCCCTGCAGATTGGCTCAGCTGGGACTGCGCCTGACCCGCGGCCCTCGCTGGCCAACCACTCGGTGCTTCACGCATCATCTTTCCTTGTTGCAACTTTCAGACACTTTGTTTGACTGTGAATTCGTTTGTGCGTGGTGTGTGTGCGTGCGTGCGTGCGCCGTGTGTGCGTGTGTGTGTCAATGTGTGTTGTGTGTTGTTGTGTGTGTTGTGTGTGTTGTGTGTGCTACTGATGTGCGTGCCACGCCAGCAATATGGTATGTTGCGACGCCGCCGCCCGGCGGTAAAACTTGGGGATCATGGGGTCAGCGCTTCGGCCATGGGGGGTTTGGGGAGGGTAGCCTCGAGAAGAATAAGCAGCGAACCGCACTCCATTCCCAAAAAAAGATTCGGGGGCCAATTGTTTTTTTTTTTCTTCCGTCTCTGTAAGCAAGGCGGTAAAGGGGGAGGGGGAGGGAGGGGGGCGACGCTGTCGTGACTTGATAGAGTACAGAGAAGTCATGAGCTTTCCCTCCGTGGACAACATCATTAGGTTCAAGCTGGCCAGCAAACTTGCGCCCGGCCAGGGTCCCAAAAAAAAAAGTCACCTGTCTGTTCCTCCTGCAAGCCAGCAAAGCGCTCTGGGTTGCTCGCTGCTCACGCAGTGGCAAGAAAGTAGTTAGAGTACGGATTACGGAGGAATGACAGCGGGATGGGATGAGCATTGGCCAGAAACAGGGGACCAGACCCTGCAGCAAGGACTAAATTGTTGCATTCAATGATGATATGATGATGATAATGGTACTCTGGTCTGGGGCAAGCATCGGTTTCTGTCTGCCCAAGGTTGCCCATGAGTTCAAACGCGGCAGTGCTTTGTCGCAGAGGGCTTTCCACCCCCCCTCTGGTCAGCAGGTCATCTGGCCAAACACGGCCAGCGCGTGTGTCAGAGCCTGAGGATGCCAACTCATCAACCGCCCGTCTCCCGCACACATGACTGCTGCATTGGCCCAACCACGTTTTGGCGAAACCTGGGGACACCTGGGGACACCTGGTAACTAGAAGGGACGCCTGGGGGATGGATGCGCACTGTCCAACCATAATCGTTCGTCGCTGTCTGTTTTTGGAACAAAACCGCTGGCAAGCACGCAAGCACGCAAGGTCATTTGTCAAAATCATACGGGGTTTGCCCTGGCCTGGAATTGAAAAGAAGAAAAAAAAACGGTCCAACGTCTGCCCAACCCTTGCCCTCCTCTTTCTCTCTCTCTCTCCCTCTCTCTCTCTCCACATCGACTTGACCCTGTTTGCCTGTCTGTTCTCACGCCTTGAATTAAACACTGGCGACCGTCATTGACTGTCAATCTATCGAGGTCCTTTTGCCACCATGCATGACATTTGTGCTCAAAGCATCTATTTTGAAAGCTGATGGCTGAATCGGCTGAAAAGAAACTGCCACGCGTCGGTTATTAGTAGAAAGTCCCCCAGTCCTCCACTTGGTCAGCATTTCTCCCCCCCTCAGATGCAAGCCTGCTATGAATGGAAAATCATAAAAGAAAGAAATCATGTCGCGCAGATTTACCTTGCACGCATTTGACGAGAGAGATGCCAGGCTTTGCGTCGACCCCATGCTACTGCCACTGGCTCATCAGGTCAGCCAGGGTCCTGCGAGGAGGCACGGGAGACAATTGACATGCATATGCATTCCCTTCCCCAGAGCTCACTCTTGACCTGCCAAAAAAGGACCATGCCGTATTCTGGAATCCTGGACAGGATCCATGCCAACTGCGGGCCATTGGGCGGTGATTGGAGCGTTGCCGTGCAAAAGAACCAGTGTTATTACTCCGATAGCCCCTTTGTATGTTCAAAATGAAAATGATCAGCACCAAGGACTCGGGTTGATGCACCTCTTGCATAGCATTCATGCACGGCGCTCCGTTAATTCCTGTCATCTCTTCTCCGCCTTTGGGATTTCTCTCTTTTTCTTTCCTTCGTCCAGGCCATGCGCATACCAATGCTTGACCCCCTTCCCCTCTTTTTGAAAACTTGACTAGGTCACCAGGTTGACGAGCCGAGCCTCCCCTTCCCCCACCCCCCTTCGGAACCCGCGGTCCTGGACCCGGGGAAGGGCAGCCGGCGCTAAACTAGGCCAAATGCAAGCCACAAGCGCCCGCCGACCGATCTTTTGCGGTGAGGAAAGGAACGAGAGACGGACAAGTTTTGGAACTACTTGTATTGACAATCCAAATACCTTTGCGTACAAGTAAAAAGCAACAAGACTTGCAATGGTAGTAATGCTCGTGGTTAGGCGGCTGATGGATGATGGTGCTGTTGATATCGATGGTGGGCGGGTGTCTGAATGCAAATGTTCAGGCAAAAGCTTAATGCTTGATGAGGGTTGCAGCCAGTGCAACGCGTCATTATCAGCGGCGAGGGCTGTTTGTCATGCAATGACTGACTGCAATGGCGAGCATTACAAAGTCACCGCTCATCTACTTTATCCCTTTTTTTTTTCTGAGCCTTCATGTAGCCCAACCCAGGCCATACTCACTTCTCTGCCGCCATGCGAACTCCGAAATGGCATCGTGCCTTACTAGTTGGGCGCAAAGACAATGTCCCAGAGCTGACGCGCAGCAGCCCCCTCTCAGCCCGTGTCTCTGGGTAAATAATCTGCAACCTGCATTGCCATCCAACGTCTTGAGTGACACCTAGCAAAAAAGACTCCTGGACAGAGTTTTCTCTTCTTCCAGACACACGGGTCAGGGTAGACAAGGGTGCACCGTGATGGGCGGGGGATTGTGGACTGGCTGGCTGCGATTGGTAATAAACAGGAAACGAGAAAGCAGCCAGTCACACTGGCCATTGAGCATCGTCCCAGAACTTTGGGCCGCCCCTGGCCAGCCCAAGTCGCACAAGAAACAGGGCACCACGGCTCAAAGAGAGGAGAGGCGGGGGGAGGAGTCGGTCGACAGCGGGCCGCGCCAGCACAGCAACTGCGTTGCTTTTTTCGCCTGAGCCGCGCTCAAACAGTTGGGGAATAAGAGAAGAAAGAGATGGGCGGGAATCTGATACATGGTAAAGCCACCTGACAGGGACCGAATATTATGATAATAAAAAAAGGATTTAATGGATCTAGATACGGAGTACTCGGTGGAAAAATCTCATTACCTGATTCATTTTTTTAGTCGAGAGAAGAAAGAGATGGGCAGGAATCTGATACATGGTAAAGCCACCTGACAGATACCAAATAGTATGATGATAATAAAAAAGAATTTAATGGATCAAGATACTCGGTATAAAGAATCTCATTATTTGATTCATTTTTTTAGTCGAAAGCTATGCAGGGTTCTGTACCAAGTTTGTCTGTGAATACGATGCATGGCCCTTGCAGCACGCATCGCATCATGGTCAACAATGAATATTGCAAAAAGACTTTTTTTAGCTGGAAATGGTAATTTGGAAATTAACAATTCGTTGCGGGGATATTCTGCTCAGATCCAGCGCGCTGCAGCCAAACTGATGCGTGTGGCTGGCTGCACCCAGCAGTGTGTGAGCCTATCGCGTCGGCTCCGAACTGCTGGGACACGAACATTGGCAATGCGGAGAGTGTATATAAATGGAAAATGAAGAAACAAAAAATTAGGAAAATAATGACGAAAAAAAAAAGATTAATATACAGAAAAAAAGAAAAGCAATGTGCATCAATCACAATTGCATCGACTGACCAGGGCACGGCCCGACAGCTTGGTATGCGGCAGCCCCACTTGTTGCCGCCGCCCACAGCGCCTCCAAAGGGGCGGGTTTGGAAGGTTATCCAGGGCGCCACTGGCCCTGTGTCAGCAGCAAGCCCAGGCACAACAGATCACTAAACACAAGGGGTTTGTCTGTTGTCATGTGCTTTCCGATGGCTGCGTCATGCTCAGCCATTCTTTTTTCCTTGTTTTTTCAAACTGCGGATTTCCATAAACCTGATTCTATAACAATGACTTGTTTGCGCGTCTTACCATTTCGAACGCAACCCGTCTGTCATATATCACGCATCTACTCCGTACTCCGTACAGCATCAGGTACGCTGGGTCCGTGAGGGGGAGAAGGCGCAATCCTCATGGCCAGAGCAAAAGAAAATTCAAGGGAGAAAACAGTGTCTTTAAGCTGGGCTGTACCCTTGTTTTCGATTCCAAATTGTTTACGGATTATATATCAACGTCCCATGCGGAAAACAATGCCGTACCAGCTTACTGGAAACGATGGACCACATTGGTCACATATGATAAATGGCCATTTTGATGTATGTACACTTTTTGTCTCCCCACTGTCCGACTTCAAGACACCCACACCTCCCCCCTCGCCTCTCCCAGCTGGACGGGACATGACCCGAGCCTCCGGGACCTGCCTAGCTTGAATCAGACGACGAACCAAGCGCTGCAACCATTCTTTGCTTTTTAAGCCGGCGGGGGGTAACTGGGGGGTAAAAGGCTTCGCTTTGTTGCCGCGAGAAAACTGCGCTTTCCCTTTTTAGGTATTCGAGAGGAAGAGAAGCCATGCCAGAGCTCTCACATGCTTTGGTAGTGCTTCATCTAAAAGTTTTATGGCAGAGGTGCTTGTACGGACACTTGAAATTGATATTGTTCAGCTACGAAAGGTAGGCAAAAGGTTATAGTACTAAAGTCTGTCTTGACGATTTTTTTTTTTTCTTTAGCGTTATGGCTTAAGAGAAATTGAAAGAAAGATGCCGTCTTGCTCTTCACATGCATTGAACCAAAGGCCCGAGCTTTTTACCTTGATTCAACGGCCGACAAGCCATCTAATAACCGACGAGCCGCGGTTTATAAACAAGCCACCCAACAATAAATCCATCGCCAACACGGACCTCAATGGACCAACAAGAGCAAGAGCAGGCTCTCATTGCGGATGCTGGTACGGCCACCAAAGAAGCAAAGATCAACCCCTGCTCTCTTAATAAATAGGCTAGCTGCCCAAAAAAAATTCCCCACACGCATCACATTCGTTATTCTCGTCGCGACGTCGCGTGGTCTCAAATCGACGCAACCACACAAACTTGTCCAACGTTTGGTTCAGCGGCCCTTGGGCCCTTTTTGAAAATCCGGGGCAGAGGGGCCGACGAATGCTCATTCCAAGACATGGAGAGGTCGGGCGCGAAAGAAGGGAGTCGTGCACTTGGGATTGGGCCCGCAGCTGGAGAATGTGCACCATTTCAACACACTTGCCGTGGTGCCATGATATCCATTGTTCATCAGTGGGTTGTAGGATCGTAGCCTCTCTGGTCCAAGGGGTAGACTCAGAAAGGATAGATGTTTGGGGGGATTGTCCGACAGTCATCTCGGTAAGCCTCAAAGTGGCCATCTGCAGCAAGCCTGCTAAACACGGGCTCGTCCTACCCCGAGGTTGCACGGTTCGTAAGCGCTGCCGGCAAGTTCTAGAGCTAGGTTATACATGCCTTCGAAATTCGTCAATTTTGCGATTACGGGCAAGATTATCAACGTAGCACAAAGATATAGGGGTTAATTAGTAAGTGGTCGGTCTCCATGTGCAACCAACACGGCCCGTTTATCTCTTGACTACGGGAGGGTAAAATTTGGAATGGCGGGGGTTGGAAGAGAGGGGGTGCAGCTATCCAGAGCGTTTCCGTATCTTGATTTTATATCAAGAGTTTCATCGTCTAAACAGCTTCACAAGGCCCGGATTGCAAGGAAGAGAGAGGAAAACAAGGTACGAGCAAGACAATGAGGAGTAGCAGGTACGCATCAGCCAAACGAACCGAATGATGCTAACTAGCATAAGCTGTCATCTACTTGGCGACAATGGTGGGCGAAAAAGAATATCCTTTTTTTTCTTCTTATTGTTTTTTCAGAAATGACGAGTCCATGACAAGTCACGTCACATACAAGACATGGTACGAGAGGACGCGTTGTGTATGCAGGCATAGCATGGCGCGCTCGTGCAAGACGGAAGAGGGGCTGGAGTTTGCGACGCGAGGGCAACGATAGGGAGGTTTTAGCGCAGTTATGACTATTTTTCTAAGAAATGTGAATGAAAAATATTAATTACTTTTTTTAAAAAAAAATGACTACATTTTTTTATTTAATTTAATTTATTGCGATGTATTTCTTCATTGTGTTGTTTTGTCATTGTTCCCATCCATGCCCACCATACACCTCCTATTAGCAGCCGCCGGCCGCGCATGGCAACATGGCTGGCTGTGTCCCTGCTCTTCAGCCTACCATTAATGAATTGTACATTAACAACTAGCTTTATTAAGGGATAAGCTCCCAGGGCAACAAGTCGACGAATACGAGCTGAAGCCAAACTCTCATCTGACAAGCATTCAGCCCGCATTTGTCGTTATATATGCTCTCTTCTATTCATTATTATCAATGTCGATGACCAATGTCAAAACTTGTTTGGCTGGGTCAGGGTAACTAGCGGAAGATGCCGCCGTCCGGTTGCAGCCGCTGGTGAGCGAGGGGGCGGAAAGCTCCTCCCAAGAAGAACGTGGAGTAGGTAATTAAGCTGGCTGTTGAGTTGGGCTCCGAGGCCAGCCCATGGGATTGATTGTCTCGTTGCATTTTTACCCCGACTTTTGGCCATGTGTTTTTTTTTTTTTTTCTTTTTTTACTGCGTCGATCAGGACCCTCGCGAAATCGTGCAACATGTTTCCAGCAACAAGTCGCAGCCCACTGAATAATGAATGGGCAGGTGACAATGACACTTTTCTACGCTTGTGCCCTGGAATAGCAACTGATCAGATGCATTAGTCATGGAGCTGTGATGCTTGACCCCTCCCTTTGGGTAATGGGGACGTATTCGACCAGCTCCGCGGCAACCCACTCAAAAAAAAAAAAGGATAATAATCATGATAATAATAAAAAAAAAGGTTCAGCGGAGAAAATGTCGAAACCTGCAAGCATCAAGTTCCTTGCAAAATCTGCAATAAGAGGCCGTGAATAAAGGTGCCTGTTGTGGATGGATGTGTGTGGCTGCATTTGCCCATTCTACATTGCCTGCGTTGTTATCTATTGCTCGCTTACACCGAGTTGCGCATAACAAGGCTCTCCGTCGGGAAACCCGTTGTATTTTCTAATGATGGTTTTCTTGATTGATTTTTAATAGTTATGATTATTTCGTTTTTTTTTTTAGACCGCTAGATATAAGCTTCTCTGCAGATGCTTGGTTGCATCTCTTTACGACGCAGTTCTGCCGAATGACGCACACACACACACACACGCTGAAAAAGAATGGGATGGTGTTTGCTTTAGGCAAGTCATCACCTGCTGTGCTTTTCTCCCGTCTCTGAGAGGCGGCAATATAGATGGAACCATGACCAGCTGAATGATTTCTCCCGTCGTGTGCCTGTCGGCCTCCAGCCACCTATTAGACCAAGATGATTCCAACCCTTTTTCCCGATCCCTTGAGAATAAGTAACCTTTGCCCGGTAGCCACCGAGCAAGCACCGACAATGATTGTAATTTATTACGCGGAGCACGAAATAACGTATTAATAACGTATTTTCCCCGTTTTGTAGAAATAAAATAAAAATGCATAGTTGGGATTTTTATTTTTATTTTTATTTTTATTTTTATTTTTATTTTATTAAAAAGTCACCGAGAAAGGAGCCTATCTTTCGTCTCCTTTCCTTGCACCCGTTGCTATCTACTATGGAGCCGCCCCGGCAGCGCAAGCACAGAGTTTCGATGGAGCCCCGACAATCCCGGCCCGAGAAGCCGCCGTCGTCGGCAGCGAATGGCCCTGGTTGTATTTCCGATCAAAAGGGCGATATTTGGCATACGGAGTAGGTCATTTGCCATGAAGAATAATAATACCCCAAGCCTCACCGTTGTAATGCTCATGGTTTGTCTATAGTTCCTTTGCCCTCCCCAGAAAACTTGATAACAGGCAAAGTTCTAACTAGAGATATCCTCGTTTTCCCCGTCGTGAGGCTCTGCAGCTGCGCGCGGTGGAGATTTTGGCCTTTGCAAAGCCATTCACTGGGGCAGGTTTGAATTTTCCTGTCCACCCTCTCTCTCTCTGGCTTTTTTCACGCACAATACTCCGTACAAGCCCACCGAACATTCCGAGTTCCAAAAAGGACAAGGCCCTGCCTATCAAAACGCTAGTTTGCCAGAAACTAACCAACTAACTCACTTGATCGCCCCCAATACTCTTTTTATAGAGGAACAAAAAGGCAGGCAGTGCCAAAATTTTGTATGGAGCTACCATGGCTTCTAAAATCACCATCGGCTTCCCCAAAGTAAATAGCAATCATTGTCTGGAGATGACGAGGCGACGAGCTGCTTGCTGCCTGGGCCTTGAGTCAGGCATCGCGGCCGCTCCATAACAATAGGAAATAGTACCGATTTCTGCGCCGAACGGTACCTGTCGGCGCGCCGTGGTTGCCAGGTTGGAGCAAGTCACTCGGGATAGCCCCCCTTGGAGGTGGTGGGGAGCAACTTGCAGTTTTATTGCCACATCGACGAGTTCCGCTGTATATTTTGGACCCCGACGTTGGATTACAAAATATTTGAAAATACTGGGTACATTTAATTCGATTTGAGGAATCGAGTTGTTAGCCTGGCAACCTTGTGTGGATAAGTATGCAACAGGTGTTCTTTCGGAAGCATCAGATGTTTAATAAAGACTTGTAGTAATTCCAACATTGCGTGGAGAAGGGAATAGACAAAGAAGAAGAAGGAGAAGAAAAGAACAAAAAAAAGTCACACTCATCACCTTGTATCGTCAGCGACTTGCTGCGGCATCTTGACTAGTAAGCGCCAGCACGACTCTACATGGCCACCAAACTGCCGGGTAGCGCGTGGCCTCACCCCCTTCCCAATCTACGAAGCGCTTATAGACTCTAGCCAGGCTGGTATACCATCATTGGCTTCGCCGTGCCACGGCTCGGAAATGCCTTCTGTTCCTGGAGGCAATGTGCTTGCCTCCGGGTGGCACAAGTGCACCCCGAGCTGCGTGGTGAGAGTGCAACGTCGCGTGCAGCCCTCCAGTGGCGGTCCTTGTGATGTTTCTGGCAACGCCGCAACTGATGTGTATAACAAATCTTAGATTAGATGTACCCCCCCGCCTCCTCCTTCCCCGCCAACAGAAATCCGTGGGGGGGGGGGGGGAGGGGGAGGGTTGGATGGCCAAGTAACGGTGACGGGGGAGAAGTTGCCGAACCAAACAAAAAAAAGAGCACCCGCTGGTTTCTACCTGTTTATTGGTCGCTGCGCATGTCGTGTTGCAGAGAAGAAAAACAGGGCAGGTCATGATGCTCGACAAAATGAAAGAGGGAAAAAAAAAAAAAAAGAGAAGCCAAGACAACACAGCAGCATCATTTGGAGCTTCTTGGGCCCTGATCTGCGCGAGCGTTTGCGGCTGGGAGTATGTGCCTGAGCCCATTTTCCACCACTAGCAGTGGCGGAAAGATGACCGTGCCGAATGTGAAAAGACGAGGAGAGGAAAATTAAAGGGAAAAAAAAAGAAGCCATTACCAAACTCGTGATATCACTCGGCGCTTGTGCGACTTTGGGCGAATCATGACGTCGAATATTGGTACGAAGAAAAAAAAAAAAAAAAAAAAAAAAAAAAAAAAAAAAAAAAAA
>JAAHCF010000992.1:0-10320 GCA_038367545.1 Beauveria asiatica | reverse complement strand
CCCCCCCCCCCCCCTGGCCCGCACTAAAAACCCCATGCCGCTACGTGGTGATTCCGAGCTCGACGAGAGCGCGACTCGTCTGCTGACGCCGGAAGAAGCCGACGCCGCCGCTACCGCTGCCGCTGCCGTAATCACAGAAGATGATGAATCTGCGGCAACTACGACGCCGTTTCGCCCGCGTATACGCGCTGCGCCGTGGCAGGTCCGCTCGCCGCGCCACATCGTCCTGCTCGTCTCCTTTGCCAAGTTTTGCCTCGTCTGTAGCGGCCTGATGCTCATGGTGCCCATGTTTCGGCTCGTCGAGGACGCCATCTGCCATGGCGTCCTCGACGATGCCTCGCCAGGGCTGCTCGACGAGATGAAGTGCAAGGACGACGGCGTGCAAGCGCGCTTGGCCACCTTTATGGGCTGGTCTGGCCTGGTCAATTCCATAGTTAGTGAGTCGCTTCTTTTTACATTTATATATATTTTTTCAATCCATACATATATATATATGAATCTGGATGAGACATTATTGTGTGACAAGGTTTTCATGGTACTGACAAGTCACCCACAACAAGCCCTCATCACCACGTTCCCATTCGGCGCCATGTCGGACCGCTTTGGCCGCAAACCTATCGCGCTGCTCGCCTACCTCGGCCTCGTTGCCTCCTTCTTTGTCACGCCCTTGATGCTGGGCCCGCCGCTGCGGCAGCGCGTCCGCGCCAACCCTTACTTGCTCCTCTGGGGCAGCCTGTTCCAGGTCGCCGGCGGCGGCATCCCGGTGCTGCTGCAGACGCTGTACGCCATGGCCGCCGACGTGAGCTCCCAAGAGGAAAAGTGTGTGGCCCTTTCCTTCTCCCCTCTCCCCCCCCCCCTCCAACGCCAAACTAATCACTGACCATTACGTTCATCTAGATCGACCAACTTTCTCTACGTCAGTCTCGGCTCCGCAACGGGTGGCCTCCTCGGACCGCTTCTCGCCGGCGTGCTCATGAACAAGTTTGGCCCGTGGGTGCCCATCTGGATCGTCATTGGCATCTCCCCCAGCCTCATCCTGCTCCTTGTCCTTGTCCCCGAAACCCTCGCCACCAAGACCAAATCATCCCTCGCTTCCTCCTCCCCCTCCTCCCCCTCCTCCTTGCACACGCACCTAGCGCGCGGCCTCGCCGACCTCGGCGCCTCGCTCTCCATGCTGCGCAACCCCAGCGTCCCCCTCATCCTCGTCACCTTTCTCTTCCAAAACGCGCGCATGACCGCCTACGCGTCTACCCTCGTCCAGCACGTCTCCAAAAACTACGGCTGGACCCTCGGCCAGACCTCCATCCTCCTCTCCCCGCTCGGCGTCCTCGCCCTCGTCGTCCTCGGCACCCTGCCGCGCCTCGCCGCCCGCCTCACCGCCGCCAGCTACCGCACCGTCTTCGCCAAGGACCTGCTCCTGACGCGCGCCTCGACCGCCTGCCTCATCCTCGGCGCCGCCATCCAGGCCTTTAGCCCCAACATTGCCGTCTTCGTCTTCGGCCTCGTGGTCGGCACCCTCGGCGCGGCCGACACCCCGCTCGCCAGGGCAACCGTCTCGCACCATGTCCACCCCGCCTTCACGTCCCGCCTGTACGCCCTCATCGGCACCGCCGAGGTGCTCGGGTCCTTTGTCGGCGCGCCGGTGCTGGCCTGGCTGTTTAATGTCGGGCTCGAGAACAAGGGGCTGTACACGGGGCTGCCGTACCTTTACATTGCGATCCTGTCGTCCATATCGCTCTTGGCCCTCGTGTTTGTAAGGCCGCCGCCGCGAAAGCCGGCAGACGGCGATGCGACACCTGAAAGCGAGGGGTCGCAAGGCGAGGGCGCCATACGACTTTAACATACACAGCATTACAGTAGCATCATGAGAAGCAGATGGAGAAATCGGCGCGATGCTCATTATAATTTGAAATTACAAGATTAATAAATAGACGAATTCTTTTGTTACACTGTGCAATCGCTCTATGCATACTATTATACACCATGTTGGTTATTGATTCATGTTCGTCATGCATCGTGCTGCTCTTAGTGCAGCATATAGGACAAGTCCGGGAGACTGTTCAGTGCCTCGTTCACGACAGTCTTTTCGTCTGCTGTACACGTATCCATGACAGTCACCGACTTGTCCAGCGAGTGCTTCGTAGGTGTGCCCGACGGCGTCGTCGCGCCCACTGGCCCGACGACCTCGAGCGTCCACGGCGTCCCCATGAACGCGCCGTCATTCGTATTAACCGTAGCCGGCGTGGCCGTCCACGCATGTTCTGTCGACAGCCTGTGCTCCGTCGTCGTCGTCGCCGTTGTCGGCGTCGACGCGGCCAGTGTCCAGACATGCTCCGCAGACACCCTGTTGCGGCTCGTCGACGCACGCGGCGCTTCCAGGGTGGGCGTCAGCGCGCCGTAGACAACGGCCGGCTTTTCTCGCGACGCACTGTCCGCGGATACGCGGGTGGTGGTGGTGGGTTCGAGAATGGGCGGCGAGCTCAGAGTAGGCGTCCACGTTGGCGACGACGACGACGACGACGATGACGGAGCTGCCGCCGAGCTGCCGAGGCTGGTTTTGCCAGCGGTGCGGATTGGCGGCGGCGGGTTCGACCGCGCCGGCTTTGCTGCCAAAGACTCGACGAACCCGAGGCCATTCAAGGTCGCCTCGGAGGATGGCTGCTGCGGCGTTGTTGCTAGGGGGGCGGATAAGGAGGCAAACGTGGTGCTCGCATCGACTGTCGGCGACGAAACCATCTCACCCCAGTCATCATCATCATTATCATCGTTGTCGTTGCCGTACTCGCCCTCCTTTGCGGACTCGTCTTGCGCTGGCGCAGGCTCGCTGATACTCTCCAGCCAAGCATCAGCTTCGGCCAGCCTCGGGGGAGATGGCATGGCTTCGACCGAGCTTCTCTGCTTGCTCGGCGGCTCCTCCTCCTCATCATCATCATCCCACGGCGATCTCGGCATGTCCGCCGGCGACCGCACCCCCGCCGTCTCCATCGTCTGCGTCTTTTCCCGCACCCCATCCTCCCCTCGCTTCGCCATCATGCTGCTGCTGCCCTTGCTGTCCGCATGCCCGCTCCGCTGCTGCTGCTGCCGTCGCCGCGACTGCAGAAGCTCCCCAATCTCGACCTGCGGCGCGCCGTCGTCCCATCCAAACATGCTCGCCCCCAGCGGCCCACCCGCCTTCCTGCCGCCCCCGAGCACGACGCGGCCCGCAATCGAGTCCTGCTCCATCCAGCGACGCACAATGTCCAGCGTCTTGGTGCGAATGTCCGACGAGGGCCAGGCAACGCGCCGGTAGGCGGCCTCGTCGTCGCCGTTGTCGTGGAAGCGCGCGGAGCCGAACCGGGAGACGCGGTACCAAGTCTTGCGCGCCAAGGTGGTGGTGAAGGTGGTGGAGGGGAGGGCGGTGTCAGGGACGGACGCGGGAGGGGTGTCGGAGGCTGGGTTGGTGCCGGGGAATAAGGCGTCAAGATGGGAGAGGTTGATGGGGTAAAGTGCGTTTTGGATATTGGGTTGCGTGGTGGCGAGGTGCGGCTGCTGGGGGTTTGGTTGTTCGCTGCTGGTGGTATCGTGCGCTGTATTTACTGGCGCAAATTCCCTTTGCTCGTTGGCTATACCGTCATTCAATGAGGAAGCCTTTTCTATCAGATCGAGCTCTTTACTGACGGGGGGCTGCGCGTCAGCGGCACTTGCTGTGGTTCCTTGGTCCTCGCCAGAATCATCCTCCTTGGCAACGTCAGAAACGCCACCACGGACACGATGTCGGCGAAAGACATCCTCCTGAGACGCCTCTGCTGAGTCTGCTAGCCTCACCTCTCGCATGGCCGGTTCTGTAGCTGGCCGCACCGCCTTCTTCGCTATCCCGTCATACATGTCGACGAGCTCCTGCACCTTGGACGCCTTTCGCTGCTGCTGCTGCTGCTGCTGCTGCGATTGCCAGTCCAACGTTGAATCTCCCAGCTCCTCCTCCTCGCCGACAACCTTATTCACCTGTTCTACCCCCTTTACTTGTTCAGCGTGCGCCAGCTCCTGACCTGGCGCTGCCGCTGTCACAGCATCCTGCTCTCGCGGCGCCCTCCACGCATCCTGCTCGTCCTCCAGCAACATCGTCGCCTTTCTCTCCACCCTTCCCACCGTCCGCACGCCAAGACTCGCCGCCGCCGAGTCAGGCACATCCCCGTCGTCGTCGTCGTCCTCCTCCTCCCGAGGTCCCCACGGCGTTGCGAGCCCATCCACCGGCTCCTCCAGCGGCGCTATTCTTGCGTCCCACGCAATTTGCTTGCCGTCGTCCCAGCCGCCCCAGCCATTATCCTTCTCATCCTCATCCCCATGCCCATCCTCGCCGCCGTTGTGTTGCCGCGGCGCCACCTCACCCCAGGGAGAGGAACGCTCTCCAAAGCCGCCAGCGCCGGGCGCATCCTTAAACTCCTCCCGCGGCGGTGGTAGCACGGGCGACGCGGAGGGGTCGTCTACCGCCCACGGCGTGCTCCACGGGTCTTCCATGGCGAGAATTGACGGTTTCTCATCTCATGCCCCCCTCCGCTGGGTAAAGTATAGTCGCGCGTGTAGTCTTTAGAGTCGTATCGCGGATTCGTTCATGGTCGAGCACAGTTGTCGCGCGCGTCGCTTGTGAAGAAACAATGGACTCGATCGAGGCAAAAAATACTTGGCTAAAGAGTATCGGGCGTTGAGCAATAAATTGTAAGCTGGGGCTTGCCAATCCCTTGTTGTTGCGTCGAGTGTGGAAAGACGGACAGACAGTTTACCTGTGCTTAGGTAGTTAGAGAGAGTTGCTAGGTACTTATTGGAGATGGTGAGTGGGTGGATTGGAAGCCAAAGCCTGGGACTCGGGAGAGAAGCCCCCTGCAGAACAGCCCCGCTGGCCAAGACACGCGGGTAGCTGGGATGACGTCGAAGCACAGCAACCATTATTTCATTGCATCAGTCAAGCACATCAGCGGCTTTGCTCCATTCTTCGCAAAACTTTCCGTCATGTTGATCAAGGCGCAGTGATTTACATGTCTCTTGTTTCCTGGGACTCAACATCTGGACACTATTCCTGACCCGCCAAATCGCAGCCTAGAACACATTTCCATGTACGGATAGATATGCAGCTTTCGCATATGAGAAAAATAAATTGATTTTGTCTTCGTCATTTTCACGTCAAAGATACTATTCAGCAATATATACAGCGCCATTCGGGCGGCAAAGGTTCGAACCAGTGTCATGAAAGCAAAGTTGAAATGCGCCGCGCTAATGTAAATCCCTTGCGTATGCAGGTTTGGACAGCATGCCAATGCTATCATGTAGAAATCTCATGCCCAGGCTTTAGATCCCACTCATTCATCTTGCCCGCCTTCTTCTTCTCGGCAACAAGCTCCAGTGTATTCTTGACCTCTGTACGAGATGCCCTGTCCCGGAACTGCTGAAAAATGAAATCAATGATGCCAACTTTCGAGAGAGCCTTGTTTTGTAAAATGGCCCTTTTGACATCATTCATTATCTCAGCCTTGACAATTTTGACAGGCGCACTCTCGGTACTTGAGGCATTGAGAGCAGCAAAGGCATTGGCGGGTGTTGGGGGAGGCGGCATCTTTTCAGCTGTCGATGCTGTGAGTGTCATTGCGGGGGCTGCCTTGGGCTCTGGTCGCCAATATGACGTCGCAAAAGGGTCAATACTGGCGTTGTTGTGAAATATGTCTAGACAAGGTCAGGTACAAGCTAAGTCACAGTAAAAGCCCAATACTTACCCAGAATAATCTCCATCTTATGACATGTAGCGGCTTGGCTGGATGTCTTGCGGTTCTCATTCTCGAAACAGATGCCGGTAGTTTCGGGCTCCATGGTGTTTCCAAATGTGCGACGCGCGAGACCCGCGTCTTCAGAATCGTCGAGGAACCCATCCATGTCGTCTTCGTCGTCCACTTCCTCGTCGTCGTCATCGGCGTCCAGGTCTTCACCCTCTTCTTCCTGCCACTCGGCTTCTGAGTCGTAATCATAGTCCAACTGCAGACGCCGGGTAGCGGAACAACGAGCAACTCTTTTCATATTGCCCTGACCTAGAGCAAACGGCGTACGGGTAACGGTGCCGTAATATGGGGGTCGGACATCTTGCGAAAAGGCAATGACTTTGACGGGAATACCAGCGAGCTTCTTTCTGGCAGCTTCAACAAGATCCGCCGCCGCGGTAGTACCCGAGCGTTCCATTTCTTTGTGTACCGCTTCCATGATTTGACGAACCTGATGATGCTGTTTCCCACGGGGCTTGCTCGCACCGGGCAGCGCAAAGAGAGATACCGGATTAAACGTTACGTCGGCCTTGTGCTTTCCTACAATGCACTCGTCCAGTATTCTTGACTTTGATTCGCGAGTCTCCTCGTCCAGACTACTGGTGCTGGAAGCCATTTTGGTGTGTTCTTTGACAAAGAACGGTTGGAACATCTTGTTGTATGCTGTTTCTCTCGTCGTATTATCGGGCGAGTCGACAGCACCCTTTGCTGGACTCGAGTTCGAATGAATGGTAGGGGCAGTCTTCTTAGGCGTACTCGGAGGCCCGAAGAAACTCATCAAGTTGAGCTGGGCGCGAGCCTTCTTCTCTTTTTCCTCTTCCTTGCGTCTCTCCTCTTCATCCTTTTGCTTCTTCTTTTCTTCGCGCTGTTCTGCCTTTAACTTTTCCTCCTCTTCCCTTTTCTTGCGCTTTTCCTCTCTCTCCCTTTGGCGGGCAACCTTTTCTTCCTCTTGCCGGGCCTTTTCAGCAGCCTTTAGGGCAGCCTTTTCGTCGCGCTCTTGCTTCTTCTGGGCGGCCTCGCGCTCCTTTTGTTCCTTCTTTTCGTTGAGTTCCTTTTCGCGAGCCTCTCTTTCGGTCGCGCTCAATTTCTTGCGCTTCGCAGCAGGGTTGGATGTTTGTGCGGCGCCAGCAGGCTGTGCATCACCAGCCTTGGTAGGCGCCTTGGTAGGTGTGTCGGGTGAGGGGGGGTTGCAGGCAGCCATGCTGCTGCTGGCTTCTATGGGAGTAGGGGAGCCTTGCGGCAAAGAAGCAACGGGGTTGTTCGAGATAAACGACAGAACTGGGGTACTGTTAGCAGGTGGTGCGACGCATAGAATTGGGGCTGTCTAACGAGCATTGCCTGAGGGCCGGACACCTTGCTTGGAGGGCGTCTTTTCGTCCGTTGGCCCATCTTCTCCCGCCTCGTCGCCAAAGAACTGCTCATGGTTGCGCTTGCGGGCCGGATTGGGCTCCTGCACATTGGCCGACATTTCGAAGAGCGGCATCGAGCGTGTCCGGAGTGAGTATGATTGAAACTGCCCACGTCGTCGTACGAATGAATACTTGTAGAGGCAGGTGTGTTCAAATTGTGTTGTCAAAGTGAGCGGCGTGAATGCACGTGCCTTCTATGCTCTTTGCAGCGAACAAAATCCCAGCACCACCATCGGGGGTGCAAGATGTATCTGGGCCGCACGTAAATGAACAGCGAAACTGAGTCACGTCAAAGTCAAGCTAATAAAGCAAAATGTTGAAAAGGGTCGCAGTGTGCCAAGGATCGGGACTGTCGGGACGAGGTAGACGGGGACGCTTGGTGCGTTAGGGGAGGGAGGAAGCGGAAGGTGAACGCGTGCCAGTTGGCGAGAGTGCCCTGGGCCGCCGGCCAGGATCGCACCTCGACGCGTCCCTGCTCAGGAAGTGGGCTTGAGACGCGCTGAGTGGCAGGTACGTGACTGTTCATTAACTATCCGTAATAAACCGCCAAAGTGGTTTTCTTAGTCATCAGGGTCTGGAGGCACAGGATAAAGTGGGGTAAATCGACTATCGACCAATTCCCGATTCGCTCCAGGCTGCCCAGGAATTGTGCTACCATGCCCTCTTTATTAGTGTAACAGGCTCGTTTTCCCTCTTGGTGCGGGCTTCCGTTTGAAAGGAGAAGATGGTAATCCGTATAGACTAGATGGCGGCTTGGCTGTCGTCACTCGTGACGTGACCGGAGTGCCGCCAACTTCAGGCCTCCCAGGCGCACCTGTACGCCGAGTTCTCACACACTCGCACAACACGACCAACGAGGACCATGCCTTTCTGCAGACTTTCTCATCTCTCAAGACCGAGTTTTCGTATTGTTTGATGGCATTGAACCTCGACCACGTCGCTTAGGGCGCTTTGGGGCTACTGACCACTACGTCATAAGGGATACCTGCGAATACGAGAGAAGCTAGGCGGATCCGTAATCTCGAGCTCCCCAATGCGG
Source organism: Beauveria asiatica (assembly GCA_038367545.1). NCBI lineage: Eukaryota > Fungi > Ascomycota > Sordariomycetes > Hypocreales > Cordycipitaceae > Beauveria > Beauveria asiatica. Next base: position 2,092 of record JAAHCF010000992.1, on the reverse strand, counting down.
CAGTAAACGGCGAAAAACGACGACGGTTGTGATTGGGTTGTCAGGCTTCAAACGGCGCGAAAGTCTGTTGAAAGAAAACATTTAATTCGCCAATCCCTTTTGCTCACCCTCCACATCATTAACAGGATTCGGTAGCTATTCTGTCTCCTGGTTTAAGCCAAACGAAGCGAAAGCTGCTTGGGCTATTGAAAAAAAAAAAAAGAAAAGAAAAGCAGCAAGCCGTCTGTTTCGACGCAACAAAGGATCTGTGTGTGCGTGTTACAATTGCAATGCAAGAAATCAAATAGAGTGAAAATTGACATCAACCAAGTGCCATAAAAACAAAAACAAACGCCGTGTATGCAATAGACTGCACCTCCCCTTTCCATTGGTATGCGTAAAACGATTGATGCGACTTTTGTGCTGGTATTATTAACGAAAGACGTGGTTGTAGAAAACAAAATCTGAATAAGAGTAGAAAGCAGTTGACCGATTGTAAGGCGTGGCCATATCGAAAAGGGATTCGAGGATTAATCGGGGTTGGCGATGAAGAGGCGGCCAGAGGTGAGAGTAGATGTTCGCTCGTCAACACTTCCGCGACGCTTAAGCTCCTCGGGACTTTTGACGCTCTTTTCTCTCGTAAGAGCCGAGTGCAGCTTCGAGTTGTGCGCCGACTTGGGGCCCTGGCCGAGCTCGAGAACATCATCGCGACGCTCACTGTTGCCGCTTCGAGAGCTTTGCGCACGTCCGCTTGCTGCATCATCTGTCGGTCCGGCCGATTCGTCGATGGACTGCTTTTGCTGATGCGTCTTGGTGGTGACAAAGCTTTCGGTGCGTTCAGGGGTATCAGCCAGGCTGGGGTTGCGGACAGGGGTGCCGCTCCCCGAGGTCCTGTACTGTGGCTGGCGACCAGAGCCGGTGCTGCTACGTCCGCTGCTGCCAGCGCGGCGGTGTTGCTGTTCCTTGCGCGAGGCCATCATGGGCCCGGTATTGTCGTCGTCGTCGCTGCCGTCGCCGTCAATCTCCCTAGCGCTGAGGCGAAGCGGGACGCCACCGACACCGACGTGCGTCTCTCCAGGAGCATAGCCTACGACGGGAGCCTTGCCGTGTCGGATTTTGCCGGCGACTTTGGCTGATGCCAGGCCCGTCTGGGTGCGGCCCGGGTTGTTGCCGCTGACGACCTCGAGATTGGCCCTCATCTTGGCAGCACGCTGCTGGGCGACGAGGCGGGGATCCTCGTACTGGGCGCGGTCGCACCATACGGTGGCTTTTTGCTTGCGGAGGAGAGCGACGTAGCTGCTGCCGCCGCCCTGGGTTCCGACGGAGCGACTCGAGATGGAACGACGAAGATCGCTGGTTGAGGTGCGGTAAGCGGCGGGGGGTGCCTGTTGAAAGCTCGAAGCGTTGCTAAAACCACCGATGGAAGGCGACCTGCGCCATAGTTGAGGGTTGGAGGCCGAGTGCGACGACGGCTGCTGAGCGTGATACTGCGGGTTTGAATGCATCGGGTGGTGGTGTTGGTGAGCGTGATGATTAGGATGGAGCTGATGCTGGTGCTGCAGCTGTTGCTGATGCTGGTGCTGCTGCTGGCTGTACGATTGCTGAGGAGGGTTTTGGTGCTGAGGATACTGTTGCTGATGGTATTGCCGTTGTTGAGGCTGTTGAGGTTGTTGCGAGGGAAAGACGGAGGAGGAGGTGGTTCGTGTGCGAGAATGGCCGTAGGAAGGATCCATTGAGGGTGTGCGTGTGGAAGCCTCTATCATGGTGAGGTAAAGGTTCGACGGCTCAGCAAGCTGGTGGCCGCTAAGGTTTGTTTCAAGGCTGAATTGTGATTTTTTTTTAGAGTTTTGGCCGTCCTTTGTCCCAGGCTGAGAGCAAAGGAGAAGAGGAAGATGAGGGCAGGGCAGGGTGGAGGAGGGTGGTGGAGGTTATGATGGTTTTTTGAGTTTGGGGGGCAGCGCTACGGTGTTGGGCTAAAACCAAGGCAGAACTGACGAGCAGTGGCAGAAGCCCCGGCCGAGAGCACGTTTTTTTTTTTTTTTTTTTTTTTTTTTTTTCTTTTTTTTTTTTTGTCTCCCTGTTGGGGGGGTGGTGGTTTAGGTTTGGTGTGCAT
>JAAHCF010000991.1:0-10322 GCA_038367545.1 Beauveria asiatica | reverse complement strand
TATTTATTTTTTTACTTATTACTTACTTTTATAATTTATAAATACCTTTATAGTTTTAATTTAATATATAAATTTATATTATATTTTATTAGTATAAAGTTTATTTTATTATAATTTATTTATAGTATTTTTTTATATTATTCTAGTTTTATTAGATTTTTCTATAATTACTTTTTTATTATTTTATTAACTTATAGGCCTTATTTTCATAATAAATATTAACTAATTCTTAATCTCTTTTTTTTTCTTCTTCTTTAATATTCTTAAATTATATATTTTTCTTTAGGCCTTTAAATTACTTACTTTATCCCTTTAACTTTACTATTATTATTTTTATCTCTTTACTTCTCTAATCTCTTTTTCTCTTTTCTTTTATTATACTTTTTATTCTTTTACTTTTTAGTATTTATATAATAAGTTTACTATTAACTATTTATTTCCTTTTTAGATTTAATAACTACTATTATTATATTATTAATATAAATTTCTTTATTATTTTTCTATTAATATACTATTACTAATTTATATATAATTTTAAATAAACTTTTTTTTAATAAAATTATAATATAAGTACTTTATAAAGTTATTATAAGTTTATTAATATTTTATAAGTTTAAATAAACTTTATAAACTAATAAAGAGTTTTATAACTTTTTATAAGTACTTTATATTATTTACTTTATAAGTTTATTACTAATTTATATATAATAAAACTATTATTTATCCTTTTAATAAAAAAGGGTTTAAAATCTCTAATAAGTAATAAGTTATTTTTAAAGTTATTATAAATTTATTATTAACTTACTATAAAACTACTCTATATTATACTATTATTACTTTATTTATCTAATTAATAATATTAATACTTATTAGTATTTTATTATTAATAATAAATATAAATACCTTATAAAGAAATTATAAGCTAACTATAAGTTAAACTAGTTATTAAAATACTATTAGTATTAGATTAGTAAATAAGATTATTATATTTTTATTATAAATAAATAACTAGTTTTTTTTATATTTTTTATATATATACTATTAGTATAATTATAAGTTCTTTATAACTTATTTATCTCTCCCTTATTACTAACTTATATTTAAAATAAGGGCCTTATTACTAAGACTATAAAAATCTTAAGGAATTATAATAAGGTTATTATAACCTTATATAGTATTAAGTATAAGGCTATTATTAAAGCTAAATAGGCCTTTTATTATAAAAATATAATAATTATATAGATTTCTTTTATAAAAATAGTATACTTTTATATAATCTTTTTTATATCTAGACTATAAGTCTTTTTATTAAATTTACTAATAACTCTTTACTAACTTACTATTATATTATTATTAGTATTATTAACTTAAAAGAGGTTCTTACCTTCTTTAAGTTCTTAGAGGAGTAAGTATAACTTTATTACCCCCTTATAGTATCTTTATACTTTTTATTTTTTATTTTTTTTTAAAATAAAAATTTAAGAGTTTTAATATTATAAGTTTATTATAAGCTTAGAGTATTTTTATAATATCTTTTTAGGGTTTTTAATATAATAAAAATAATTTCTTTTTATACTTTTTTTATAGTTTTTTTATACTTACTTTATATTTTCTTTATCTTTTTTCTTATTAATATAAACTTATTAAACCCTCCTTAATCTTATAATTAAGCTTTATACTTTTTTAATATTTTTAGGTTATTAAAGTTATTATATTTTATTTATAAATTCTTATTATTATTATACTTAGTTTATTTAACTTAAAATAATCTTCTTTTTCCTTTATACTTATATCTTATAATTTTCTTAACTAAGAATTTATACTATTTTTAAAAAAAGCTTATATATTTATCTTTATACCTTTATAATATTTATATAGTTTTAGGCTTAATATATTAAATATATTATAAATTTATAAACTTTAAGGTAATTTTAATTTATATATATACTTTAATATTTTTATTATTTTAAGTACTTTAAAAGGTCTTATATACTTTTTTATAAGTTTATAATTAAATTATATTAGTTTTAAGTTCTTTATTAAAAGTACTACTTAATCTCCTAGTTAAAAGAACTTATTTAGTTATTTAAGATTATAATATTTTATATATATATTATTAGTCTCCTTTAGGTATTTTATAATACTTTTATATATTTTAAATAATTTATAAAGTCCTTTTTATACTTATATATTCCTTTTTTATATTACTAATAATATTAAATAAGTTAGAGTATAACCTAATAATAACTTTACTAAGGCCTTACTAACTAATATCTACTAGCTTATATTATATATAAACTAAGTTATTAGGAGCTTTTTTACTTAATTTATTTATTTTATATTATAAAATACTTATAAATAATACTTTAATATTTAGTTTATCTTTTTAGTTAAACTATTTATTTAAGAGTAAAATATAATACTATTACTACTTATATACTAGTAAATAGTAAAAGCTATACTAGAATCTTAATATAAAAATTATTCTTTTATTTAATATAATACCTTTTAGTATCTTATATAATATAACTACTTTCTATAGAAAAATCTCTACTAGCTAATTACTTATAAGCTACTTATTTATTATAATATAAATATTATAATATATTACTCTATTAACTATTATTAGAATTATATTATACTTACTATATTAGTCTTAGTATTCTAATAACCTTATTATTAAGTCTATTAATATCTCTTTAAATAGCCTTAAAGGTACTAGTAATAGTATAAGTAATTTATAAGATTAATATATCCTTACTTTTATAAGCTAGTATATATAATAGTATTTTATATATATTTTAATATCTTTTTATATTAACTATTAAAAAAATAAAGCTATAATCTTATAAAGGGTTTTATAAACTCTTTAATGTTTAATAATAAGATTATTATAATATAATTATAAGATTTTAAATCTTATATTAACTAATATAAAAATCCTACCTTAATTAACTAAAAGCCCTTTTATATTTATTAATTATAAGATATTTTAGATCTTTTTATACTCTTTATTACTTTCTTATAATATATCCTTAGTTTATTTAATAAAAATATCTTCTTATTAAGCCTTTAGTAATAGTTTATATAATATCTTCTCTTTTATAAAAGTATATAGCTTTTTTATATAGTTTTTTAGTAATATAATTATATATTTATTACTCTTAGTTATCTAAAGACTTTATTAGCTTACTTTAATATAATAAATCTTATAATTCCTACTTTTTACCTTAATTTCTTAAACCTTTATAAGAATTATAATAAAAGTTATTATATATATAACTTCTTTATATTAATCTTATAATCTATATACCTTAAGAAAGTATTTACTAGGTTTAATTTACTTACTTTAAAGGTAATTTTAAAATTATATAATAATAATTTATCTAGTATTATAGCTTACTTATATAATAGTATCTTCTTTTTTACTAAATAACTATAATTTAAGTAATTTCTTATAATTTTAACTATTTTTATTAAGAATATAAGATAGTACTTTTACTAATAAAATACTACTAATATTACTAATATTTCTATATCTAGTATCTAATATTAAAGTTTAGCTCCTCTTAACTTCTTTAGTAAGAATATTATAAAATACTAATAACCTCCTTATAATTATAAAAAAATTATACTAATTATAAAGTTTAAGGCGTTTATTTTTACTTTTATTAGAGTTTTTAAGTTAAACTATACTAATATAGGTGCTTTTTTAAATAATATCTTTAGATACTAAAATACTTTAAGCTTATAAGTATTTAATATAAACTTTACTAATATATCTTTTTTTATTTATTTTAATAATAAGTATATAATCTTATTAAAGTTCTTAATAAAATACCTATAAAAACTTATAAACTTAATAAAAGCCTAGATCTTTTTTATACTAGTTAGTTATAACTAACTTATAATAACTTTAATATATTCTAGGTTTATCTTAATTTAGCCTAGCTTAATAATAAAACTTAGGAATTTTATCTTATTTATTATAAATTTATATTTTACTAGGTTTAAATATAACTATTAAAAGTGGGGCTTCTATAGGGACTCCTTATAAGCTACTAATACTAGTAGTATAGTTAAAACTACTAAAATAGCTAAAATAGTACTAAGAAGTTATTAAAACTAATAAGGTAGTAATATTAGCTAATACTTTACTTTATAGTATATAAAAGAGGAATTCTAGAATAAGTAGAGTTTTTTTTAAGTAATATTATATCTCTTTTTCTTTATAAATAATAATAATTTTCTTAACTAGAAGATAAAATAATAAAGTTAATAATATAATCTCTTTTTTTTATATCTTTTACTAGTACTCTTATTTTTATATACTAATTAGTAATTACTATAAGTTATAAGCCTAGAAGGTATAAAACTTCTAGAGAAAAGAAATATTAGAAAATACTATAATACTATTTATAATAATAAGAAAATACTATAATTACTATCCTATTAACCTTTAAACTTAGATAAACTATAATTACTATTCTTCTACTAGCTAAGAAGTACTATAATACTATTTAAATTTATTTCTCTTATTATTAGTAGACTAATAAGATAGCTAATTAAAACTTAAGCCTTAATCTTAAAATTATTAAAAATAAACTAGAGTTATAATAATTTATAATTAAAGGATAGGCTATTAGTATTTAGACCTTAACTTCTTAGCTTAATTTACTCTTAATATTACTTAAGAATCTTTAATCTTAAAACCTATTATCTATAATAATTAGATTAACTATCCTACCTTTAAGAGAAAAGATAGTTAATAACTTTTAACTAATACTTATTATTTAGATTAATAAAGTAATAGTTTAAGAACTTACTAAAGTAATCTATACCTTTTAGAACCTTTAGAAACTTAAAGAGCCTAAATATTTTAATCTCTAAAAATAAGCTTTATAGATTTAACTTAGAGCTATAAGTATTATATTCTTCTTTTAGTATCTAGTAATATTAAAAGATCTTATAGACTTTAAATAAGTAATACTATTACTCTTAATTAAGAATAATTATATAAAATAACTAATTATTATAATTAACTAGTATACTTAGCTAAATTAAGCTTATAGTCTTTTAATATAATAATATAATACTAGCTTAAAGATTTAAAGGTTATAACTTTATAGTAAATTCTATAATTTTAGTTTTTAAACTTATAAAGGTACCTTTAAAGGCTTTAATAGTAGTTTTAATAACTATTTAGCTAAGCTAATACTTATTAGAGTAACTATTAGTAATATTAACTAAATTAATTAATACCTAAAAGCTATTAATAATATCTTTAACTAATAATCTAAATAATAAAAAGCTCTAATTAGGACTTCTTAAGTATAAGGACTTATATTAACTACTTTTAATTTTTAATATCTTATAGCTAATCTTCTTAAGAAATAATAAGAAAAAGGATTATTAGTTACTAAAATTAGTATTTACTATACTAGCTATTAAGGTAATAATAATAAATTTAAAGTAAAAAGAAAGAAAGATAAAGAAAAGAAAGATAAAGAAAAGAAGAATAATACTAAGGATAATAAGAATACTCTTAAGCTAGAAAAAAGCCTTATAATAATAATACTAAGAAGCTATTACCTATTAACTCCTTAACCTTAAGTTTATTAGATTACTAATCTAATCTTTAATTTCTTAGAAAATAAAAATAACTATCTTATAAACTATAAAGTTAAAGAAATCTTCTTTAATAATAAAAATAAAGACTTATAATCTTTAATATTTAATAATATTATTATAAAATCCTTTACTTTATTATACTTTAGCTATAGTACTTAAGAATAAACCTTTAAACTTTAATAAGTTCTCCTTTATAATACTAAAGCTATTTACTATATTATAAATTATAAAGATATTTTTACTAATTATATATTATTCTTAAAAGGAAAAAGACTAATTATTAGAATAAAAGGAGAATTAATTAGACTAAAAGGCTAAGGTATAGCTTACTTTATAGTACTATTTTAGCTAAAACTAGAAGAATAGACTATTCTTAAGATAAAAGAAGCCTTTTATATACTAACTCTTAATCTTAATATTTTTAATAGTATTTATTATTATACCTTTAGAAGAGTTTTATTAAAGTACTTTCTTTATACTTTAAATTATAAAAGAGTAATAATCTTAAAATTTAAATAATATAGTTTTTTTTTATAATAAAAAAAAGTAAAAATACTAATCTTAATAAAACTAATATCTATAAATATAGCTTAGTATTATATTATTATTATTAAGTTATTTTAGATTTTATTAAAGGAATTATTAAAATATAAAAAAGTCTTTAACTTTAGTTTAAACTAAGACTTAATATTCTTAGAAAATATAAAATACTTTTTAAGGGAACTAAAAGAATTACTAGAAAAATCTAGTAACTTTAGCTATTAAAAGCTATTATAACTAGCTAGTATTTAATATATTTAACTAAGTTATATTAGTCTCTTATTACTTAAAAAGACCTTTAATATTATAAAAGGTCTTCTAAACTTTACTTAAATTAAGGATATTAACTTTTAGTATATTACTTATATATAGGCTAAAATAACTTACTAACCCTTAAAGAGAGCTCTTCTTAACCTAGTAAATATTCTTAATATTATAGAGGGGGATATATTTAAAATTAAGCCTTTACCTTATAATAAAAAGCTTATTAGTTTAATATTAGTAAATAAAAAGTTTTACTATTAATAAGTCTTATTACTCCTTAACTAAAGAGGACTAATATATTAGTTAGAATTAACTACCTCTAGGGTTTACCTATAAGGAATAGTATAAAAGGATAATATCCTTTTATAGTTTTTAAGAATAACTTTTTTACCCTTTTTTATATCTAATTTCTATTATTTACCTTATAATTAAGAGCCTTATATAGTTTTCCTTAGTCTCTAATAATATCTTTACCTAATATAAAACCTTTAATAACTTAATAAGTAATAATACTATTAATTATTTAAGCCCTTATTTAATATTATACTTTTTTAACTTTATAAATCTCTTAATTAAAAGTTAATAAATACTTTATATATATATTATACTTTTAAAAGGATTATACTTTTATTAGTATTATAAACTATTTTAATAGTTTTATAAGTAATAGTAAATATTTTATATATTTTAACTACTTTCTCTTTTAGTAATAATTATAATAAAAGTTATAGTAAGAAGAAACTTTAATTAATAATTAAGATATTTTTATTATTAGTTAAGAGTATTAAAGAATTATTATAATAAGAGCTTAGAAGAAAAGTTATTAAGAAAGCTAATAAGTTTAATAAAAATATAAGAATTTAAAAATAGTTTATTTTAAGTTATAATAACTATTAAGCTTTATAATTATAAAAGGTTTTATTATTAAACTAAGATATAGATAAAGAAATAATAAGTAAATAACTTATAATTATATTTAAGATTAAGAGAAGAACTATAAATAGGATATTATAAAGATAAATAAGGATTAAAGTAGTTTCTTATTAAGAAAATACTAAGATTAGTAATTATAAGATTAGTATTTATAAAAGGAAGTTTAGCTTATTATAAAGGAAAATAAATAATTATATAATTATAATATTAACTATAAAAGACTTATTTTTAATCTAGTTAAGTAAAATACTATTAATATAGTTAAAGTATTATAATTAAGAATATAGTTAAATTATCTTATAGTATAAGGGTATTAGGTAAATAGCTTATAAATAAAGTTCTTACTTAGGGAAATAAGGTATAGGTTAAGTAAGTAAGGAATTAGGATAAAGATTAAGGTATTCTTAACTAAAGAAGAATAAGAAACTAAAAAAATATAAGATTAGTAAGCTAAAAAGGGCTTAGACTTTAAAAGTTAAATATAAAATATCTTAGGTTATTAAACTATTTAGAAAATAAACTACTTTTAGCTTAGGCTCTCTAAAAAACTTTTCTAAGGTATTTAAATATTCTTAATCTAGATAATAACTATATTACCTTATAATATTAAGATATTAAGTAAATAACCTATAAAGATACCTTAATTAGAAAAGAATATTAAGAATAAATAGAAAATAAAGATTAAAGTAAAGTTTAATAAAAATAATTAAAAGTAAAAAAATTATAAACTTAATAACTAATATAAAAAAAAAGATATTATAATATTTATAATAAATAAACCCCCTCCTTTCTCTAATAAATAATAAATTAATAAAAAGCTATTTAATCTTTTAAAAAAATATTACCTTTACTTTATACTATTTTAACTATTTTATACTTTAAAACTCTAAATTATAATATTATTTATATTATTTAATAATATAAAAGTATTAAAGAATTATAAAGAAAACTCTTTTATTATAATAAAAGACCTAATTACTCTTAATAATAATTTAACTAATATAATTAAAGACTAAGGTCTTAAGGATATAAAGATTAATAGTTAGGAAAAAAGAGGGAAGAGGAGGACTTTAATAAAAAGAAAAAAGATAAAAGAGTATATTATAAAAGGAAGAATAATAAAAAAAGTTAAGAATAAAGACTTTACTAATCTTAACTTTAACTTCTTTAAATTAACTAATAATAAAAATCTCTTAATAATCTTAATTTATACTTAACTTTAACTAAAGACTATTTTTAAAGAAAGGTTTAGTAAAAATAATATTATAAAGTTCTTAAAGAAGTTTAATAAATAAATAAATATAAGAAAGATTTTAAATATATATTAACTTAATAAATTAATAAATATAACTTTATTTTACTTAATAAAGAAGGTTAAGTTAATTATATTTTAATATAATTAAAAAAAGGCTAAGAAGTATTTAGCTAAATACTATTTTAAGTATAATACTAAAGAGTAATATAGTCTTTAGATTAAGTTATTAAAATATAATAAATAGTTATTTACTAATAATTATTATATTATTAGTAAATAGCTTATAAAGTATAAATATCTTTATAGATTATTAAATAAGAGGCTTTTTATATCTAGTAAGTAGTTAAGATACTTATAGTTAATAATATTATTAGCTATTTATTATAATATAATAGATTAATATAATATTAATATTATTTACTTTAGTAAACTAATATATAAAGATATATACTAGTAAATCTTTTATTTTATTAGAGATTAAATCTAATTTATATAAGATAAAATATATAAAAAAGCTACTAATTAAAAGGTCTTAATAAAGATAAAGGGAGAGCTTTTAGAGAAGGTTAAAGATATAAGGCTTATCTCTAAGTAAGATATTAAACCTACTATTAACTTAATTAAGTAATTTAAGCTCTTAAAAAGGATAAAGGGTCTAATAATCTATATCTTTAAGAACTAGAATAATAACTAAAAGGCTCTTATCTAATAAAATAATAAGATACTTAAAGATAAAGATAAAGCTTTAGTTAAGATTAATAATATAAAAATAAAAAAGGACTAAAATACTAAAGAATAAGAGATTTATATTAATATAATAAAGACTAATAAAGAATAAGTTTATTAGTACTATTTTAAATAAAAATACTTTTTTAATACCTATAATCTTATAAATATAAATACCTTAGTATACTTTTATACTTATAACTTAACTATATATATACTTACCTTTAAATTAAAGAATAAGTACTTTATTCCTCTTTAGTTATTATATTAATTTTAAGGTAAATAGCTTATTTAAAAACTTATTATCTTATAGGCCTTAAAGATACTAAAATCTAAGTTTATAAAATAAGTAATAACCTTATAAGGAGTATCTAAGCTAGAACTAGTCCCTAGTCCTTAAGAATAAGAGAAAGTAGACTATACCTAGCCTTACTTATTAGAGGGTTAGAAAGTACTAGTGCCTAAGGTAGAGCCTAGTAGTCTTAGAGTTAATATTATTTATTTTAATAATAATAACTAACTAGAACCTTTAATTACTAATATAGTAAATATTAAATTATATTTTAAAAAGAGATTTAAGATATTTAATAACTTATTAGAGAAGGATAACTTATTTACTAAGCCCTAGAATCTTAGATCTATAGCTATATAAGAAATAGACTTTTCTCCTAATATAAATAAAAACCTAAGGAATAGGGTTAAATTTAATACTAGTAATTTATAATAGTAAGTTATAAATAAAATTATATTAAAGAAAATAAGTATAATAGTTAAAGAAGTTATATAATATAACTTAAAAATTAAATACTTACTTACTTAAAGGGTTTTAAATATAATAAAAGAGATCTAAAAAATAAAAGTAATCCTAGTATAATTATTATTAAGGGAGAAAATAGCTAAAATATATAAAGTATCTACTATTACCTATAAGACTATTAGGCTAGTTTATAATACTAATAGAAGTATAGTCCCT
>JAAHCF010000990.1:0-10337 GCA_038367545.1 Beauveria asiatica | reverse complement strand
GAAGAAGAAGAAGAAGAAGAAGAAGAAGAAGAAGAAGAAGAAGAAGAAGAAGAAGAAGAAGAAGAAGAAGAAGAAGAAGAAGAAGAAGAAGAAGAAGAAGAAAGAAGCTGGAACACACGGCTCCAAATCGATTTACACTGAGAGAGCTCGACGGGCTGCAATCGACAGACATGATTTATATTCGGCAACAGCTAAGCCATGATATTCAGCTCCAGCAAGCTCCATTGCCCCTCTGACCGGGCAGGGGGCAACGGATACACGGGCAGCCTTCTGTGGAATTCATCGACAGACCCCCCCCTCCCCCAATCCCCCTACGAGAACGGGCCCTGTGTCCGTCCTTGTCTCCCTCACACGGTCAGGCCCATTTGCCCGCGGGGCTGCTCGCATTTTTCGCAAAGCTGGCTGCCCCAGCACATCAGCTACTATTTACATCAACTAGTGGTCCGTGGCCTCGACTGTTTACCCGAATGGTTTAGGTAGCGAAAAGAGAATGGTTGAGAAATGGTTCAGGTAAGGTGGACCGGACAGAGCAGGGGTGGACTCTGACCGAGTTCAAGGATGGGCCGTGGAAATGTTGGCTTGTCATGATCTGGGCCGAGCTCGGAGAGTCAGCAGCAGTAGCTGCATGTAAGCTTGATGTTCACTAATACATCTATTTCTGGGTGGAGGACAAGCTATTTGCTGCCTCGCTACACTAGTTGCTTCTGTTGTCGGAACACGAATATATCTATCTGACTACTGTTTTACAATTCCGAATACGAGTGCAAAAGACGATGGTGAAGCAAATGTAGTTTAAATTTCCTAGATGCCAATCAGACTCTGCAAAAGGGCCCGTTTCTCATACAAGACAGCCGTAGCGACGGACACGCCCGCCAAAAGCGCAACCCATGTTCCGACACGGATAGATTTGCTCGCCAGAGACTTGGCCAGCGCGGGCGAAGTGGTGTATTGCAGGTCATTCCAAGCTACGAATACACTCCTCAGCCAATACTTGTACTGAAAGTCGGGGTACATGGTCGTGTTTCTCTTGGTCCTCTCGTCCAGGGCCCACGAGGAGCACCCGGAAGACCAGACCATGTCCCTGGCCCTCTCTTGCACGTCGTCGATATCGCGCTGCTCAGCGTCCGGCTTCACGCTGACTACGTCGGTCGCCTGCCGCAGTGCAGGCAGGCCGGAACGCTGGGCCCTGAGAGCCTTTAGGACGGGCTTGATGACGCGCAGGGTATAGTTGATCTGGCACTCGGTAATGTACGACACGGAGCCGTGTCCGCTCGCGGTGTTGGGCCCCATCATGATGAAGTAGTTGGGGAACTGGGAGAGGCAAGTCCCAAAATAGGCAGAAGACGTGCCTTGGCTAAACGTATCCCACTGTGGTTGTCCACTGCTGTTAGCCCCTGCGTGAGAGAGACGGCGGCGCTGCGGCTTTTCGCAGAGTGTACATGTACACACACTTACATGATGGGCAATGCTGACGCCGCCCTGTCCATGCAGGTTCAGCGTCAGGAGCGGCTTTTGGACTTGGAAGCCGTTGGCAAGAACAATGGCATCTGCCTCGACAATGCGTCCCGACTTTGTGCGCACGCCCTCTGGGAGGATTTCCTCAATGGGGTCGCTGTACACGAGCTCGACATTGTCGCGCCCGAGACTCGTGAGATAATCCGAGTCCATGACGCGGCGCTTGCAGCCAACCTCGGATTTTGGGACAAGAAAGTCGTGGTACTTTTCGGGCGAAGCGCTCTTGATGTATGCGCCCTGGTAGGCTGCGTACATGTTGCGAAGCCCCGCGCCAGCCTCGGTCGGGAAGCTCTTGAAGTCCATCTCGGAGTAGTAGTTATGCATGGCGCGGTTGACACGCATGGCAAAGGGCACCCAGCGCATCACGCGCTTGAAGTTGTCCGTGTATTCCGAGTTTGTTCGCTCAAAGACCCATTGCGCCTGGCGGGCGAACTGGGTAACCTTTTTGACTGCCCCGTCGCCTTGCGAGATGGCTGGGACAATCTGACTGGCGCTGCAGCCGTTGCCTATTGTTGCCGCCGGTCAAAGTGTGAGCGAACGAGGTAAGGAGTTGAAAAAAAAAATACATACCAATTACAACGACTTGCTTCCCTTGGTAGTCGAAAGAGTGATCCCATTGCGTGCTGTGGAACAAGGCGCCCTGGAAAGACTTGTAGCCCTTGATGTCGCATTTATTGGGCTCAGAGAGAATCCCAACGGCCGAGATGAGAATCTTGCACCGCCGTTGATACGTCTCTGATGTTTTTAGATTCTTGAGATTGACCAGCCACGTACCACAAGTTTCTTGCCAGTATGCTGATTCCACCTTTGTCTCCAACCGAATGTGCTTCTCAATGCCGTATTTGGCCGCGACCATGTCATAGTAGGCCAAAATCTCTGGCTGAAGAGGATACATTCGCGACCAGTTGGGGTTCATGCAGAATGAGTAGGAATAATAATGCGCAGCCACCTACGTGACTATCAGTGGCCCCGACGGGTTTGTACAGTTGGTCATGATGCAACATGTTGGCTTACATCGACCCCGCATCCTGGGTAAGTGTTCACCCACCACGTTCCTCCAATATGCTCTTCCTTTTCGACGACTTCAAAGCTTCGATGTCCATGTGTCTTGATGAGCTGCACGGCGAAGCCAAGGCCGGACATGCCAGCCCCGATAATGAGGATATCCGTGTCGAGGTCCATTGTGCCGCCGACAGCGCGTGGAGCTAAAATGGGGAGGTGAAGGAGGCTAGAGGGGGAGTTGGCAGGACAAGAATCGACAGCGAAATAAAGCGAGAAAGGAAGAAGAAGAAAAAAGCAAAGAACTCTTGCTGACAGGATTCAGCAATTGCATGAGCTGCGAGGGCCTACCTAGTCAGACTCAAGGCGTGAGGGTGAAGGGGGGTAGGAATAGAAAAACGGGCGGCTTCCAGAGACTAAAAAATTAAGAGGGACGCCCAGGTGCGGGGGCGGGACAAACCGCAGGCAATTAAATACCTACCTACGGTACACTATTAATGCCACCTTTTATAATATTATATTTTCGCCCTTATAAGCACTTAAATTTATAATGAAATTCTTAATTTACTCTATATTATTTTTATATTATACTAAAATATAATATCTTTAAATACCTATTTTTTTTATAAATAAAACTATAAAATAAGATTTTTATATACTAGATTATAAATTAATTTAGTAATTATAAATATATATATAAAGATTTTTAATTATCTTCTTATTTATAAAAAATACGGTGTTTAAAGATACTATATTTTAGTATAGTGTGGAGCGAATCACGAATTTAAGTGCATAAGTGGCAAAACGCAACGTTGCAAAAGGTGGTATCAATGGTGCATCGTACCTACCTACCGAACTAGTTACCTTGGTAGTTACTATCTACAAACGACGGGCGCCGCCTCGAGGCTGATGGCTTCAGCCGCAGAGGGGAAACAGCGCCACGTGGAGTTGGACGGAAGTAAGATGCGCACAGGATACCGAGGATGAGTCGTCGTCGATGCTTATGGAGTTGCTCACATGGCTAAGTAGGTCTCGTTGCGAGCGCTGTCTGGGGGCCAGAGATGAAATTGCAGAGACGAAATTACCGAGACGAAATTACAAAGACGAAATTAAAGAGACAAAACTACCAATACGAGATTGTAGAGACGAATTCACCACCTTCAACACTTTGAATACACTCAACAAGATGCCTCCTGCAACCACCAAAGCCATTGTCGTCGTCCAACTGCGCAGGGCCGCTGTCCGCGACGTGCTGCTGCCCAAGGTCCTTCCGGGCTGGCTGCTCGTCCGCGTCAAGGCCGTCGCCATCAACCCGACCGACTGGAAGCACGTCGCCTGGGGCGGCGCCGACATTGGATGCCGCGTCGGCTGCGACTATGCCGGCGTCGTCGAGGAGGTGGGCGACAATGTCGACGGCTGGAAAAAGGGCGACCGCATCGCCGGCTGGGTCCATGGCTCGTAAGTTCCAAATACATGTTGACCTATATCTGGGAAAGAGAGAATCACGGACAAGTAAAGAAACAAGTAATGGTAACTTGGAAACTAGGAACCGTGCCAATCACGAATCAGGCGCGTTTGCAGAGCTGGCCATTGCCAAGGCCCGCGTCCAGAGAAAGATTCCCGACAACATGAGCTTTGAAGAGGCTGCGTCGCTCGGCGTCGCCATTATGACCGTCGTACGTTTGTCAAACCCTTTCTACTCCCAAGAAATGAAAAAAAAGACGATGCACAGAACAGCGACTTACAACTCGAAAAACCAGGGCCAAGGCTTGTATAAACGTCTGAAGATCCCGCTCCCCACGCAGCCCGCCGCCGTACCCTTCCCCATCCTCATCTACGGCGGCAGCACCTCGACAGGCATGGCCGGCATCCAGCTCGCCAAGCTCTCCGGCCTCACCGTCATCACCACCTGCTCCCCCGCCAACTTTGACCTCGTCAAGGCGCTCGGCGCTTCGGCCGCCTTTGACTACAACTCGCCGACGTGCGCCGCCGACATCAAGGCCTTTACCAACAACGCGCTGCTCCACGCGTGGGACTGCACCGGCGACGGCGCGGGCGTCTGCGCGGCCGCCATGTCGGACAACGACGGCGGCACCTACGGCACCATTATGCCCGCCGACTACGAGCTGCTGGCCAGCACAAATCCGCGCGTCACGGGCCAGCCATTTGTGCGCGGGTACGACGCGCAGGGCGAGAATTACTACTGGCTTGGCGAGGACCTGGTGCGACCTGACCCGGCCGAGATGGAGTACTACGAGTTCTTTCTCGGCATCACGCAGCCGTTGCTGGAGAGCGGCCAGGTCAGGCCGCTGCGGGCGGCGCTCAACAAGACGGGCAGCGGGCTCGAGGGCGTGCTCAAGGGCCTGGAGGAGATGCAGGCGGGCGTGACGGTGAGTGGGGAAAAATTAGTGTATACAATATAAAGCAGTTTTGCGTTGCAAGTGAGTTTAGAGTTTATAGATTGGCAGTAATGAGTCCATCGTCGCGCATCTGGGCAGCCTGATTGACACTTGTCACGATAAGTGCTACACGAGGGGGCAGATGCCGTGCCGGTAGCCGCTTACGCACACGAGTCCTTTCTCGTCTCTGCGCCGATCAGTGATTACCTCGCATGCGTCTAGCTTAATTAGACATCGTCATGATAGGGATGCAGAGTACATTCAGGCTTTGCCGAAAGCCACCTACGTTGAACAAACATGCCACCAACTATCAACTCTGGTGGTTGCAGTTGGACAGTTGCCTTCGGCTGAAATGATGACGAGTCGGACGGCATGGTGTACAGTGCCCAACAGCCACGTGCGTCCACGGACATGTCAGCTTCTCCATCTCGAATTGCGTGTGAGTCAGTCTAGTTGGCATGTGTTACGGGTCGATCATGTATGCGCGCCCTGTAAGTTGTACATGTTGTATACAAAGAGCATATAACTTGGGAAAGAGAGTGGGGTAAATGAGAAGACAGAGCATGAATTATCGTTTGTTACTAAATTGACATGAAAGCAAGTTTTACAAATAGCTATATTAGTTAGCTGTGAATGGTCAGTCATATATGCATTGCCTCTCGGTACTTTTCCGGTAGATGGTCTAGTATTGACCATGTCGTTTGAAGTATGTTTCTCTCACTAGCTGCACTTGTTGTTGGAGGCCTTGACAAAATGGAATTGCAATGCCAACAAAGGATCAAGTTGGCGTCTATCAATTCTTGCGCATTGTATCGAGCTTCTGGATGAGCTAGCTAATGGTGATGGTGCCCAAATACAAGATTGACTAGTTACTCCTTAAAATCGGTGCTAACAGCAGTCTCTTCCTGGAGGCTAACCTCCTTGGCCCAGTTCTCGTTCCAGGCCTTGATTCTGCGGAGTGCATCTGATCCGAGAATCAGGCGCAGGCACTTGCCGTTGAGACTGCCGGCAAGACCCTGTCCGGTGACTGCCTCAAAGATGCGCTGGACGCCCTCGGCGGGGTTGCCGATTTGCTTCCCGTGGACAGTGAGAAACTTGCGGACAATGATGCCGACGGGGTCATCGTAGTACTCTGGGACGGTGGAAGCGTCGGGGCTCATATCGGACAGCTGATATTGGCTCTCGTGTCAGCGTGGGGAGGCCAATTGCACCAAAAGGAGTGGCGAGGATGCAATTCGGAACATTGGAAACAAAGTGGGCAGAGGGGGGGGGGATTCGGCAATTGGGGGTTTGACTAGATGAACTCACGGCGCTGACAAAGTTGGTGCGAAAATTGCCGGGCTCGACGAGGAGGATGCGAATGTTGTGGGGAGCAACCTCCTTGGCCAGGGCCTCGGAGGCGGCCTCGAGAGCGGCTTTCGACGCGGCGTACAGGGAGCAGGCAGCCAAGGGGTCTCGGGCCGCGACGCTCGAGACATTGACAATGGTTCCAGACTTGTTGCCGCGCATGCCTGGGAGCGCGGCCTGTATGACGTACAGGGGCCCGAAGAAGTTGGTGTTGAGCTGCAGGTGGGCGTCCTTGTCACTATTTTTTTTTTTAAAAAAAGTCAAGATTAGCGGAGATTCGTCGTGATGGTCTCGGCACACTCAGTCCAAGAAACTTGGCCCGATGGTAGTGAGATCTAGGCAAAGGGGGAAACTGGTCAGGGGTGGGGGGGGGGGGGTGTAGGAGAAGGGTGAACATGGAAGATGAATGATGGAGGGGCTGATGGATGCGAGTAATGTGAAGCGACGCCACAACGTACGTTATCTGCTCGCAGGCAGCCAAGATGGAGTATCCTGCATTGTTGACCAGGTAGTCGATGCTGCCGAGGGCCTGGACCTTGGCGGTGATGCTCTCCTTGGACTCGGTCATGTCCATCTCGACGACGGAGCCGCCAGCCTTTTCGATCTGCGCCACGGCAGAGGCTGACTTGGTTTTGCTGCGAACGGATCCAATGACCTTGTGTCCGCGTTCGAGGACATGGAGCACCAGCGCCAGGCCGAGGCCATTGGAGGCGCCGGTTATGAGCCAAGTAGGGGTAGTAGACATGATGGCCGGGGGGAGGGGGGGGCTAAATTTTGCTTTTGTTTTTCTGTTCCTTTTTTTTTTCTTTTCTTTTTTTTTTCTGGTATCGGTTTTAGGTCGCTTTCCTGATTGAAACAGCGAGAATGTGCAAAAGACAATGAGAGTAGTTGGTTTGTTCTTGAGAGGGGAAAAGGAAGAGTCAGCAACAAGCGAAGTTGGACTTGAATGTTCTAAATAGGCAGCGCCCCTGTTTTGATTCGAGGATCCACTATGATCCATCTCGATTGACCCACGCACAAACGGCCCAAACCCCGCAAAATCCGGTGCACCCCCAGGGTGTGGCTAAACGGCATCAAGGCTAAAATAATATACTTTGTACATGCTGATTGACAACTGATTATCAGTTGCAGGGGGGCAGACCGGGTTTTACATGCATGAAAATACGAAACCCGCTGGGCGTGTCCTGCCCAGCCGAGTTAGTTGCACACCCGGCTTGGTATCGCATCTGTACTTGTTAGTTGGAACTGTCTTGATCATCTTTGACTTGCCTACATCGCTGGCCACTGGCCTGTACGAGCTTTGATTACCCTCACGAGATAATCATTGGCTGGATCAAGTAGCTCAGCCATCATACCAGCTACACAGTATCTATTACCGCGACAGCTTTTCTCTGTGTCGTCGCAGAAAAAAAAAAAAAAAAAAAGTTGAAAGACGGCAGCAACAGCTTGCAGCCAACTATATTCCGATATAACATCAACCCACCGGAGAGCCTCTCCTCTGTAATCTCTTTTACGCAAATAACCACATCCCCTCGGTAGCAGCACTGCTTGTTTTTACTACCTACACTTTTTTTCTTTTCCCTGGAAACATTCAGCATGTTTGTCTCGTTGGTAGAATCCCTTGGCCAGCTGGGAAGCGCCCATCCCGCCCTCGCAGCCTTTGTCGCTGCGACGGCGGCCACAGTCGTGCTGCTCCTCGTCTTTACGCACAATCCTCTGGCCAAGAGCCACTACCCGTATGTCGGTGTCGACTCCAACCATGGTGTCTTGTTCAAGGGCATCCGCCAGCGTCTGCATTGGTTCAGGCATGGCCCTCAGCTCATCCACAGCTCCTTCAAGAGGTTCCCCAACGCCATTTTTACCCTCCCGTCTCTCGACCGCACCTCTATTGTCCTGCCCCCGCGCAATCTGCAGGAGATTCGAGACCTGCCTAGGGAAATTGCCAGCAACTCCCACGCGACCTCGGACGTAAACAAGACCCAAGCAAAACCCACGTCTTCCATCAAGTCATGTCCCGTCTTCTAACTGGGTCTTAGTTTTTTGTTGGCAACTGGACAAGTTTGGATTATGACATCTTTGGCCATGCCACCATTGATGCCATCAAAACGCAGTACATTGCCAAGATTGGCCAGCAGATTGAACCAGCTGCCAACGAGGCCGCGTATGCCTTTCACAAGCACTTTGGCTCCTACAGCGGTCTGTACCAACTTGATGGCAGTCTCTCGAGCGTTATTCTAACTTGAAAATTCTCTCTTGACCCTTTTTTCTCTTCTTCAGAATACACCCCTGTCAAGGCACAACCAGAGATTCTGCAGCTCGTTTCGCAAATGGTAGCGCGTACCATTGTCGGCACTGACATTTGCCGCGATCCCGAGTGGGTGCCCGCCGTCATTGGCTACGCGCAAAACATCTTCCAGTGCGCCGTCTACCTCAAGCTCGTGCCCGACTTTGCGCGGCCCTTTGTCGCCCTCTTGACGCCCTACCGCTGGCGCATCGAGCAGTGCCGCCGCACCATCCGCAGACTGGCCCGCCCCGTCATCCAGCAGAAAAAGGCCTGGGCCCGCGACCAGCCCGAATCGTGGAAGGCGCACGTCAAGAGCGAGGAGATGACGACGCTCGAGTGGCTGGTCGAGACGTCGAGCCCGCAAGAGTCGTCCGTCTACATGATTGCGCACCGCCTGACTGGCGTGAGCTTTGGCGCGGCGCACACAACTTCAAACACAATCACCAATGCCCTCATGGACCTGGCGAGCGACTTTGACCGCTGGGCTCCGCCGCTGCGACGGGAAATACAACAGGTTCTCGGCGGCGAAACCGCCGGCATGACAAACGCCGACTTGTCCAAATTGTGGCTTCTCGACAGTTTCCTCAAGGAGTCTCAGAGATTCCACCCACCGTCGAAGCGTATATATGCCCCTTTTTCCGCCTCACAAAAAAAAAAAAAAAAAGAAAAAGAAAAATGCCCTTGAAGTGCAAGACAAGCTAACGACGTATTTGGCAACGACTAGTATCTGTCAATCGCAAGATGATGAAGGACCACACGCTGTCGACTGGCGACGTCCTCCCCAAGGACGCTCACGTCTGCTTTGCCGGCGTTCCCATGTCCATGTCCGAGGCCTACTTTGACAAGGGCGACGAGTTTGACGGCTTCCGCTTCGAGCGCCTCCGCCGCCAAGGCGAAAAGGAACAAAACGGCTTGCAGTTCACCTCGTCGTACGGCGGCAGCCTGCACTTTGGCCACGGCCGCTACATGTGCCCCGGCCGGTTCATGGGCAGCCTGATTAGCAAGCTGCTCATCATCGAGATTCTGCAGCGCTACGACCTGAAGCTGGGGCCCGGCGGCCGGCCCGAGAACATCATGTTCTTTGACATGGATATTCCCAACCCCGAGTACGAAATCTTGTTCAAGGACAGGGCCGTTGAAACAAAGTAGTCTGCCTAGCTCGCTCGCCGTGGAGGTGTCGGGTTGCCGTATTTTCTCGCAAATTTCAAGGAATAGGTTAGCGTTGGTATGAATGTCATCAAAATTGATGCTACGGTGACATCATTCTCCCCGCAATCTAGGTCTGTGTGCATGCCTATGATACTACAACAAGATTTACCACATGACATGAATCACGGAATCAGGTAGCTTCTTGTAGCGGAATATACTGCGAGAGACTAGTATAGGTACGAGTATATTCCAGATGCATCAAGGTATCTACACGTCTTGTAGCGATATAGTTGTTTAGGCATGTTAGAATACTACTCGAATAATCTTTTAGAGGCTATAGCATATACTTATCCTAGGGCGTGAAATTAGCGATACAGCCACCCCGCATACCAAGTTAGCCAATCATGGCGGGTACGTACATCACCGCTACCCACAGTAAGACTGCACAAGATAGAACTAACCAACGCATGTGTCGTCTGATTTTACCCTGAAGAAGAAAAGGTCTAACACTAGGTTGATGAAGACCTTGGCTTGCAGGCGTAGCTTCATTAATCGAGGTCGAGGCTAACCAAATAAAGCCCTTGCCTGCCGGCGCTCAGTCGTTCAGAAACGAAAATCGGGCTGCCGTATCTGCAATGCCCCCC
>JAAHCF010000989.1:0-10340 GCA_038367545.1 Beauveria asiatica | reverse complement strand
GGGGGGCCCCCCCCCCCGGGGGGGGGGGGGGGGGGGGGGGGGGGGGTGATGTCGGAAGAGGCCCTGGTGATGGGACCCGGGGAGGGGTGAAGTCGTTGAGTGGATGGCGCTGTGGATGGGTGGGAGGGGCGTCGGTGGAAAGCCACGAGATGCGATGGCTTCATGGTGATTGTGGAAGCGTGGTTGCGTGGGTAAGAAGATAATGGAAGTGGATGCGCATGTGGCAAGATGAAGGTTGAAGGAAAAGAGCGAGATGTATGGTGGAGAGAAGAGAGAGGGGGGGTATTGGTGGGCAGGAGGGGTGAGAAGTTAGAGGGCAGTGTTGGGCTCAGCTGGTTCAGCGAATTCAGCAGGGGCAGAGGGGGGGGTGAACAGCCAACGTTGGACTTCTTCCAGGGAGGGGTGCTACAATGAATGGCCCTCGAGTGCGCTAACAAAGTTGGCCGTCAGAGGGCTTGAGGGGAGTGGAGTGGAGTGGAGGGGTGAGAGTACCGACCACAAGGAGACAATGCCATATCTAACCTTTTATGATTTAAGCTACTTGGCTACCGTTCCGGGAGTGACAAAAGCACCAACCAAATGCTAGTTATCAGGTACGGAGAAACTGCCAGTTGAAGCATGGGCTAGGCCGGGCTCCCTCACGGTCACCAATCTCAACACTGAACAGTGATCGGCAGAGGGGCGGCCCAGTCAAACAAAACCTCTAGGCAAAAGGTCCTCAGCATATCAGCATACGAATATGAGCATCTTTCTTCCCCCCTTGTCCGCCTTCATTTATACAAGTAGATGAAGGCCGTACAGGGACCAGGTGCGCCCCCCAAGACGGGATGTTGGCGGAGCTTTTCGGCGAAGAAGAGGGGCGTTGCTCTCTGTGAAAATGGCGGGACAACTCTGAGGCGCTCTATTTGTTGTTGGTTCCGATGAAGGGATCCGTCATGATATAATTGTTTTCCGTCGTATGCCAGTTATTTTTATTTTTTACCCGACGTTTTTGGAACAAATGATATGCATATTCATTACTCATTATATCTCCGCTCTCACCCAAGTCTGGCCCTCTCCAGACGCCCCAGCGCCACTGCCCACTGTCAGTCCCGCTACCCCAGCCCGCCTCCGCCACTGTAATCTAGCGGTCGCCCTAATAACAGCCTTTTCACTGTAAATTCACCCCAAGAGCGTCTGCTCTAGCAGTTCCCCTGCCTTGCTGACTGCTGCCACTTCACGCTCTGTATTCGTAACTTGGCCCGCTTCATTATTAGCACGACAGACTCCCTTGCTTGCCTGACGATTTTTCCTCTTGTTCCTTGTTAAACTTATTTGCCCAACTAGTTAGAAGCTCCGTCCTCCTTCGCTTGCATCCCATCCTCTTCCTCTTCTCTGCAGTCGTGTGGTCAATGGTCATTCGCCGCTGCGGCGGGGTACATTTGCTCTCCCAGTCTTTCTCTTTCTCTTTTGCCTGCCGTCGTAGTAATCTCGCCGTCTGCTGCTCGTATACTTCATCCCTTCTTACACTGCAACGCTGGCCTGGTGACCACATGTCTCTACCGCACCATCCCTATCAACCACCAAGGAAACCTTATCAGTGTGTCTGCTGGTCACCTCCCAGCAAGGCACGCATGCCATCGTGTTCGTTTGTGCATCTATGCTCGATCCGAACTGCACCACATCCCGTGTGCTACGCGCCGATGGGTAGCATAGCTTGGTGGGGTTGCAGGCAAAGTCTTGGTGGAAGCGAATAATACTGTTAATAATTAGCCTCCAAACTGGCAGTCTTTCAAAGGACTGCATTTCGACTCTCTCTCCCTTGCCCATCTCTTCCAACTTATGATCTGCGCAGGTGGGCTGGCCAAGCTCCCGGCGATTATAGCACCACCAACGACCAAACAAGTTGCAAGTTTGGCGCGTCCAAGCAACCGAGCCGTCCCATGTGGAGGTCTTGCTATCCCTTTCCACTTGTGTCAGAAAAGCAAGGCAATCTTTATTGCTTCTCCAGGATTATGCCATGTTCTGCATTGCAATTCGTGTGCATATTCAGCCACGACAGTCCTTGCCTTAGATTGCAGACCCCATCGCCTGTCCTGCTCGAGGTCATCTGTCAGCCCGACTGGCTGTGATTTGGAGAGCCCAACCTCAGGATCATGCTGCCATATTACTTCTTACTCAATCGCCGAATGAGAGCGAGATCAAGCTCGGGGCCGCACTCTTCACGTTCCGTGTGGCTACCTGCTCAATGGCAGGATCCATGTAGATGGACTATTCACCACCACGACTAAGTCATCACATATCAAATATACAACTGTTGCATACACGGCCCCATCTGCCTCCGATAATAGACTTTGTAGTCCTGGTTTTGCAACACCGAGAAACAAGCCCCTTTGGGTGCTGGCCAAGGCCCACGATATTGCACGCAATTCAGGAGAGAGCAAGATCATTTTCTATCGTGTTTCCACTCGCGACTTGTTTCCAATCCCCATACGGAGTTCTGCATGCAAGACTCGCAAGCGCAAAACGGAGGCAATGAGGCAAGAGGTAACCGGGGTGCATCAAGCCACTTCGACGCCTCAACAGCATGTCAAGATAGATTGTGGTGCCAAAGGGCGAACTTGTTGCCACAAGACCCGACCTGCGCTGTCTTGTCTTGCCTCGCACCCAAGTCTCCACAGCCTTGCTCATCAAAGACTCTACCGATAGCCCTACGTATCAGGCTTTATTATGTGCAAGACTGCCTGCCGTCATGTACTGCATGGCAGCATATCAAGGTTGCCTCTGCGCGAGTGCAGCTAACTATATGGCATCTTTCTCTATGGCCGTATAAGCCGTCCCTTATCTCTGTCGTATTGTCACGGTATCCCTGCCAGCAACGTGGCCTTCATGCCTTCTTCAGACACGGAGTTTCACAGCTCCTCGGTATAGTTTGTCCCAAAGACGCCATCACGGCCGAAGCATCAAACATTGCCCGCGTGCCTGCCCTATGCCCCCCAACAAAGACTTCCCCTCTCAAGCCCCTGTAATACAGGCCTGGGAGCCGGCCGACACTAGTCCGGACAAGTCTCCAGGCTCGTCCAGAGTAGCGTGGCAGGGGCATGGTCCTTTTGTCCTAACTACCCACTTGATGCTCCAAAATCCACTCTATTAAGCTGAAGAAGCCCAAGAATCACATCTGCCGCTCACAATGTCCGCGCCCAGCTCATAATTCGTCCTCTCGTCTTATTCACCTCTCTCTGCCCTCTGCCCCCAAGCAGGCCGAAGACCTGTCAAGGTGGGGGGAGCGGCCTGTCTGACAGCGATTCCCTTCTGACAGTGATTCCGACGCTGCTCTGTCGCTCGGGAGACCTATGGAGTATTTGCCCCAGATTTCCATCTGAGCATTTCTGAGATGCGTACAGGCAGACTTGCGGTGACTTGCACGCAAATTCGGCTTCGGATTTGATCACATCGGAATTGCTCGTCGCTGCACACCGACGAATAGCGTGCTGAAAGACCAGTCCTAGTGTGCTTACTAGCCCATATGCTGCTCTACCTAGGGCCTTGCCGTGAGCCGCAGCATTATTAGCTTCACATTACTCTTCTTTGCCATGTACCTGCACACACGTCCGTGATTGCAGTACCGTCGCAAACGCCCCCCGGCAGGCACTTCTGAGTAATATCTGAGCACCATCAACTATATGCCTGTTTATCCCATCTTCAACCTTTTTCGGGTCCCGCTGGGCAATTGTCGCTGGCCACGTCAGGGCACCCTCTGCGCCCTGCTGTCCTATAACCACTATGCAGCCGTCTCCGATGGCGTCATACAGCATATTCTTGCACGAGGTGGTTTGTCGAGCACGACGCCGACAGTAACTCTATCTACTTGTACGCAGTGCTCAAAGAGCTTTAGCAGGACATGCTGGGCGACCTCCGTCACCGAGTTTATCGCCAGCCGTGCCTTATTGCCGCGGCCCTCGATGCCCCGGGATGCCAGCAGTGGCGCGCAATATCCCGCATGGTGTCATATCTGGCAGATTAAAAACATGATACGTCTTGTCCGAACTCGTTCCATGCAACGAGCCGGATGACTTGTCGCGTCGAACTTACCTCTACACTCAGTGGGTCTCGGTAGCTAAATTTGCTATAGCATCACTCTCGAATCGCCTCGCGTCGCAAGGCTTGAGTTCGATTTATTTACCCATAGGCCCGTTAAGCAAAGATCGCCTTTGCCTAATCAACCGGCATAATTTTCGAGGAGCCCTCCGTCCTTCATCCGGACCTGGTTCTTGAGCAAGCTAATTGGCACTCCATCATTGCCTGCCTCCGTCTCTCCCCCTGTTCCGTCCTGTAGGTTGTGCCAGGTTGAGCGCCGATCACTTAAAACGCCACCATTAGCCCAATACCGACTCACAGGTAGGCGCCGCTTTTCCTGCTTGTCCGGAATATCCATAATTCCAAAGGAACTTTCGTTTCAACTTCTGCCTCCCCGTCCAAACACGGAGAGCTGGCGTGGCGTGGTCGAGATGCCCCCCTGTCACAAGGCGTGGCTCAAGGATGGCGATTGGCACACCCTCTGTTGTTGGTGATTGGCAGGGTCCAGCATGTGTGTCTCACCGCGGACTAATGATCAGCCACTTTCTAGAAGCCCGATATAACAGTTGGCGTGTTAGAACTGTGATTGGTACGAACCGCCGGCTAAGAATGGGCGGCCCCCTTTCATTTCCTCTGCCAGCCGCCATAAACACATTTCCGGCGGATGATGAAAACAATGCAGATGTTGGCTGGTAATAATGCGTGTGTGAATTTGATTGAGGCCCGGTCTGAAGAGTTGCGACGGTCAGCAGTATTGTGCGTGCAGATGATAGGGACCATGGTGCGATATAGAGCTGTACCGGTCTGTCCCGACTGCGACGCTGCAGTCTGCAAGTCTGCTGGCCACGCGAGACCGGCCACTGGTGCAGCCCAACAACAACAGAAAGCGGCGCCACCAACATGTCGATCCTTTAGCAGCGGGTGATTGAGTTATCATGTTTAAGACAAAACGTTGTTTTTGCAGTGTCTTGATCCAGAGCGGCCGGCAAACGGTTCGACGGCCATGTCTTAGCTGCCACCTGGCAGCTGAGCCCTTGCACCTGACAGCCACGGCGGTCTGTCATTCTGCCAGCCGCCAAGCTTGTCGTCGCTGTGCCGTCTCAACTCGAGCATTTGCATCTTCACTCTGCACCAACATGCGGTTCTTTGATCCAGCCTCGTGACGCTCATCAATGCATCAATCCAATGGCGCCAGCTGCAACCAGCATTCGTCAAGGCTATCAGCATTCAACTTCTGCGCGTCAACTCCAACAGGCCACACCATCTTCGGCCTGAGGATTCCCGTCTTGGCCAGGTGACGGATTATTAGTCCACCACATGCGCGCTGATCTGTGGTGCCCGTGCAGATAGCCATTGTCCACGTCGAAAAGGCTGATCCAGCCAGCCCACCAGTCGCTAGTTGTCAAGTCTATGCAACGGTGTCGAGTATGGCCAATCGATTCGCTTTCTGCCCACGACCAGTCGGCCCGTAGGCTACCGTGGCGCACCAACAAACGCAGGCTTTCGTTGCAGGCTCAAAGTGCACACCCCGATCGTGGCTTGAAATGCCTGCCGAAAGTCAGTGTAGTTCTTTGCCGTACGAACAGATATCGGAAAAACAAACAGGAAGGCGGCTGTTCCATTGCGAATAATCATTTGATCGATACCACAACCTCACCTTCCG
Source organism: Beauveria asiatica (assembly GCA_038367545.1). Lineage (NCBI taxonomy): Eukaryota > Fungi > Ascomycota > Sordariomycetes > Hypocreales > Cordycipitaceae > Beauveria > Beauveria asiatica. The sequence goes on along the minus strand of JAAHCF010000989.1, from coordinate 4,621 downwards.
ATTCATATGCTTCCGCAAGCCCTGGAAACGGCCCTGGCAGCCAGCCGTTGTGCCGCACCCTCACTTCACCGTCGTGCGCCACTTTCTCCTCCATCCAAAGATGCCCGCGTCTTCCAATGGTGCGCCACAACGCCATGGCACGACGCCATAGCCTCTTGTCAAAAGTTCTTCCCAGTGAGGTATGGTGCACGCCACATGCCGTGTGAACGACTCGGCGAATGGAAAACGACTGCCCCCCCCCCCTTCCCAAAGCCGCCGCGATCACAACGCCGGATCATCGGGGCAAAAGCCCTGTCTACTTGTGGCTTATTGGGCTCTTCCTCTTAGGGATTGCGGCTTTTGAGCCAGATCAGGAAATGAGTACTCGACTGCACAAAAAGACAGCTGTCAGAGGCTTACAAGCCTCGGGATAAATGTCTTGATCACTTTTCTGGGAACCAATCGCGTCACTGCCATGTAAAAGATGCCGTGACACGCAAGCCGGGCCGTCAGTCACAGAAACTCCCCGCGTTTTTTGGTATGCAGCTTGCACCTCGGCTGGGCATTATTAACGTTATCAAGGAGAGCCATCTTGCTTGGTCGGTTTCCGACGTGACACCCTCTGCTTTCGACGGATAACGTATGGGTCTACTCGAGTTTTCCATTTCAGCCTTGAGGCGACTCTAAGTTTGCACTATCCACCGCTATCAAGACAATAAGCAGCTGGAGTGCCCTCCCACCCTGGCGCCCGTCCAGCATGCTACGTTGCACTAGTTATCTCATTAACTGCTGCATTGTCGTTATTTACAGGGACGTACAAGAAAAGTCTTAGATTTCTCAGTAAATGAAGATGCCCAGCTGTTCGGTCAAGGTTGCGTTGTGGCAGCCAGCGCCAGTCGGGAGTCATCAACGGCTCTCTGTTACTATTTCCTTCGCTAGAGGCTCACCCGAAAGAACATCGCCGACCTCATGTTTCTCGTACGCCAAGCCTCCGAAGCAACCATTGAATGAACGCCAGCGCGTTAGTATGAACGGCTTCAGGTGCAAGAACCATCTCTCCCGCTCGGAGGCCGCTTTTCTTGTCTTGGCCTAGCATGGTTTCCCCGCAAAAGTGGCTATGGCCGGTTCGTCACGTCTCTCACCGCGTTGCTGGAATGGAGTTTCGAAACGTAATAGGCCATTACGACAACTTGGGACTTAGCACTACTTCTTGTCGCTTACATTCCTGGTTTCTCAGAAGTCCAACAACCGGTCTACCGAGTGGCGAGCTATTTGTAGACAGAAAGGCACAGCTGGCCTATATCAACACAGCATTTTCTTTGAGCATCATTCGAAACGCACGTGAAGAGCTTCACAGCAGCGAGCCCGCCTACAGACCTGTTGACCAACTGCGGGGTTGTTAGGCTGCAATGCAGTCTTGTATTCAAGCTTGCTTCAACGGTATGGGTCCTCATATTGCGAGGCAATGAATTCGCCATGTCACGCTCCGGGCATTAGCGAGTATTACATACCCGTCTGGGCCCCCATGGGTATCACATCCGTCGGTGCGCAAAAGTTCCTAGGTTGGGGGTGGGGGTGTACGCCGCTACACTGATGATCGCAACCTCGCTGATAGGAGGCGCTTGCGGTGAGCAAGTGACTGGTTATTGCAAAGCTGTTTTTGCTATCAGGCGCTCTCAAAACCTCTGAAACGCATTCAAGGCCGTGGACAAGAATACTTGTTTGCGAATGAGGAGGCCATGTTTGGCATCTGTTGTACCTTGACCGCCAAAAGTCATGGCGAATCTCTTGTCACCACGCGCCAACTGATCCAGCGCCACTGTTGACGACAATTTTGATCTTCCAAGGGGGGCGTTATTTTTGAAGGTCTAGTCTGACCGCAAAATAAAAAGCACTGCCTAAAGCCAGTGGCTCGTGTAAGCCACCACCGAAACCTTGTTACTTCATAGCCGAACGATTCTGCTCTACGAACCCTATAGCTCCTAGCCAATTCCGGAGCTAGACAAGTGCCGCCGAAGTACTTACAATGGTGCTCATCTCTAGCATCGTCATGGTACTCCCACTGGCTTGGGCCGACCTACAGGACGAGAGCTCGATTGCGCTAGTGGCTTGCGACTCGTGCGACTCATCTATGACTGGCCGTTATCCTTCAGTACTAAATGAGTTTCGCCCACGATGACATGTGGTATCGGTCTCCCCAGTGTATGGATGTGTAATACGGATCTGTATCGATACGGTACGTATTGAAACAGAAGATGCACAAATCCGGAAGCGCTCTCATCTCAAGCGAGGTCTAGGGTCAGCAATGGTAATCATGTTATTGCTGCCTCGAGTGTTTCTAGCATGCTTTAAAACAGTGCGGCCTTTCTTCTAAAACGATTCTGGAAGAAGTTTCGGCACATGAAGGGGATCGCTTTACTGGCTTTTTCCGCTTCGCAGCCACCCCGAAAGCCACGAGGGCGTTCTCTCCGCGCAAATGAGCTAGTTGCCAAGATCTATGAGTTTAAGCAGCAATCATTTGTCTCACTGCCTTGAACGATGTGGGCGAAGTGGAACTGCAAGTGTGGTCGCATTGCAGATTTCATCAACCACATCGGGAAGGTAGGGGACCTTGTTCGCTAGCCAATGGCGCAACTCGGATTCTCTGAAGTGAGCGACTGTGTCTCTGGGCGAAACATGTGGGAAAAGGCGGTGCTTTCGCTTTGGTCTGATTACGGCTACAGCTGTATGGTCTCGAGATTTTCCTCAAGCAATGGCTTGCTGCCGTTTGTGCAAGAAGACGAAACAGAGCATGCCGCTGGCACAGCATTGGCCTCTGACATCTATCGTGGCACACATGACTTTGCAATCGTCTGGATGGTTCTATAAAACTACGGTCGAAATTTAGCTGTGCATGGCAACAGACACATGATTCACTCCCCGCCTCGATGCTGCATGCAGACTTTGCTGGAGTGGCCACCAAAAGGGACGCCGGAAGGCCAACCTTCCTTCCTGGATGGGAAGGAAGCTGCATAGTTCATGCCGGGAGCTACACCTGCAGCGGGCAACAACAGTTACTGCACGAATGCGTCTCGTTTGAAGCTCCCCGTTGCTGTGTTGGGCCTTTAACGCGACAATTGCTTGCCGAAACGGGGGCTTCGTTTCAGAGGTCGATGCAGATGTGGAATATTGCCAACTTTTGGCAATTTCCCTAGCAGTCAACCTGCCGATGCTTGTCGAGGTGAAGAATAGGAGTCGAGCCTGGGTCGCTGTCCAATATGTCAACAGAGCCATGTTGCAGGCGTAGCTGCCAGTGGCGAAGGCTTGCGACTTGCAAAAGTGCCTATATCGTTGCAAGGTCATCTTTTTCTTTGTTTTCACTCTATCAGACGTGTTTCGAAAATCAGTCATTTCTCAATATCTGCCCCCTTTTCCAGCTATCGACGCTCAACACCACAATTTGTCGGCCAAATCACGTCTACATAGAGGCTGGCCACCCGACGCTGCGGCACTGCGAATCACTGCACCCCAGGTTTTTGGCGTCATTGTTGCTCCCAGTTCTACTTTGCCGCTGCTCGTTTGCTCTGCAGTGATACCTGAAAGGTAATACTGGACCCCAATAAGAGGTGGCGTGGGTATACTCTTGTCGTGATATTGCAGACTACGCCGACCAGGCCTCTAACTAGTAGTAATGTCTTTTATTATCTAGTTTCTATACCAAGCTTCCTAATCCGTATCTCGACCTAGCCCCTACATGAGACCCTTGCTTCCACATTGCCGGACTTGCAAAGTTGACTATTCTTTTTTTGAAACTTCTCTTGTTAATTGTTTGTCCTTGTCCAACTTTGCGGTCCAACTACTCGCACGGTGAGGGCGTGTCTGGCGACGATCGACCAAGTTGCTTTTTCTGTCCTACCTGGCCACGGTCTAGAAGCGTTAGGCAAGAAAAGGTCCGCGAGAGCACCGTCCACATTGTGTTATTAAACCAAGTTCATATAAGTTTTCACACCTCCAGAATCTCGACATGGCCTTTCATCTCCCCACATCCCGTTTTCGGTCTTCTTTTTTTGCACCTGAACCAATAAAACGTTTTTTTGTACATGACCAGGGAAGAATTCCGCGGCGCCGTGCTTTTCGCATTCCGCCCTCTGTGCCCTTTCATCCTCGCGCCCGTTTACATGCGGATGGCAGCGGGATGAAAGGGGAACGGCGTGCCACAACCGGGACCCCCCCCTTTGTTCTTCTTGACCCGGGAAAGTGTTCCGCGCCTGCATGGCTTGGCGTACATGCCAACAAGCACACACACACACACACACACACACACACACACAGCCTGGTCTCTTTTCGTAGCAGGCACGGCAGGGAATCTGTCTGTCCAAAATGCAAGCTTATTGCTGGTAGTAGTAATTTGTTTTCCAAAAAAAAGATGCGCCCATATGAAATTAATGACGTAATACTAATGGCAAGGAAGAATATGCCATTTCCACTTAAAACTACTCTGTACGCGAGAGAGTATGGGGCGTGTGCTTGCTCTTACCCCGGATTATGCGACATGTGGCTGCGTGTCTCGCCGCCACGTGCGCAAGGATGCCAAGGTCTCGGGGCAGTTTCCCCTCTCCTCTGAGCAGACGGGAATTCAAGTCGGGGTTTTTTTTTTTTTTTT
>JAAHCF010000988.1:0-10345 GCA_038367545.1 Beauveria asiatica | reverse complement strand
AATAATTTTCTTAATAAACTTATTAAAGTTATTAGGTTAATCTTCTTTAGTAATTTTATCCTTTATATCTTCTTATAGTCTATTATAGAAAAGTTCTATCTAACTATTATTATCCTAGTTAATCTTAATAGTAATATATCTAAACTTATATATATAATACTAAATAGACCTAGTCTACTTTAGGGATTTAAGTTTACGTGTTATAGTTTAAACCTTATCTAGGTCTCTAAATATAGTCTATAAAACTTCTTTAAAGTTTTTATATTTCTTAAAGATTTAAGTGGTCTTATTATTAGGTTCCTTATTATTAAGGTAGTCCCTAAGAGTTAGCTCCTACTATTCTATTACCTTACCTATAAGAAGATTTCTAATATAAAGGATCTTTATAGATTCTTTATTAATAGAGTTATTAACCTTTAGGTAGGCTTTCGCCTAGGTAAGAAAGGTATAAATATCTCCCTTAGTTCTATTAAATATATTAGGTTTAGGGAACTTAGGTATTATAGTCTTCTTCTTAGGTTCTAGTACTACTACTAGGGTTTTAAGTTTTATCTCCTCTAGCTATACGTATAGGTATTTAATTTTAGTATTTAAGTCTATAATTACACTTATAAGGTTAGTAGTATTTCTACTTATAGTAGACATTATAAAAGGTTAGCTACTTAAGGTTTTAAAGGTAACTTACTAAACAGGACTAATTAAAATATAATAATAGCTTAATCCTAATCTATAATTAGTCTATTTCTTAGGTAATAAGTTAGGTTTAGATGCTATAGAGTAGCCACTTAAGTAGTATCTTTAGTATAAGAAATTATTAAGAGCAGAGCTCTTAAAACTAATTACTTAGAATTACTTAGATTAATTAGTAGAGATCTAGACTACCTAGCTATAGGAATACCTCTTCCTTAAGTACTTATCTATCTTTCTACTATAGCTTAGCTTATAAGGCTTATCTAACTATCTAAATAATCTTATATAGTTAGATCATCCTAGTAATCTAATAAGCTATCACGTGACCTTATATATAAACCAGGCTGCGGGCGTACCTGCCCTGACGGCCCGGCTCAGCCCCGCATCCATGCAGCAGCGTTCGTAACAATATCCTTTTATAATTAAGGTTATAACTTAACTTTAACTTTTTATTAAATTAGTATTAAGTTTCCTCTAAGGCTTTATTCCTTATTTTAAACTAAATAAAGCCCTCTTTATTAATTTACTAAGTTAATAACTTAACTTTAAATATTTATTAAGTTATAATTAAACTAATAATAAATATATATACTAATAAGCTTAAGTATATAAATTATTAAGTTATAATTAACTTAACTAATTTTATTATAGTTATAGAATTAGTAACTTACTATTAAGCTACTACTTTTTTATACTCTATTTATACTTATTAATAGTAATATAGGTTAGGTATTATAATAAATAAAAAGAATAAACTAGATACTAGAATATTACTTATATTATTTTATAATAAAAGTATAATATAACTAGCTATACTTATTAATAATAGCTTAGTATATATATAATAATATATAAAGTAATATAATAAGTAATTCTCTATTATATTTATTATTTAGATATTATCTTAAACTTAGGATTTAAGTTAAGACTAACTTTATAAGAAAAGGGTTATTAGAGTTAAAAACCTAAGTAGAAAAATTACTAAAGTTTAGAAAGAAAATAAAAGAATACTAGTAATAGGTAATATAATAATAAGTATAAAATTATAACTAATAGTATTAGTTATTTAAATTATCTTAAAGAGATTTAATTATATTATTTATAAAGAACTTTAAGTTTAAAGTAATATAAAATAAATTAGTATTATAATATATTAAGTTATTATAAGTACTAAAGAAAATTAGTATATAAATATATTAACTAGCCTTATTAAAGTAGTATTTTTATATATATAATATATTTTATATTAGTTTATTAGAACTCTAAAAAAAAGAACCTTATAAACTATTATTAATACTAAAGCTTAATAACTTAGAAGAAGAATAAGAAGTTAAGAATATTATAGTATATAAAACTATAAATTAATTAATACTTTTTTTAGTAAAATAAAAAGAATAGCTAATAAAATATAATAAGTAATTAATAAAAGAAAACTTAGTAAATATATAAGATTACTTATAAAACTATTAATTATAAATTAATAAAAACCTATATAAGAGAAGGAGATTAAGAAAAACTAAGTAATATTATTTAAATTTACTAAATTATATTAAACTTATAAAAAATAAAAAAGAAAAATAAAAAAAATTAATATAAAATAATATATACTTATTATATTATTAAATTATAAATATAAATTATAGTCTTTTTTAATTTATTAGTATTAATAAGAAAAGCTATTAATAATAATATTAAATATTTTTATTATTAATTATATTTAACTAGTTCTTAACTAAGGTATAAAGAATCTTAAATAGTTAGTTAAAGTTAAGGGACTTAACCCTTTATTTAAATAAGAGTCTACTTATAAGTATTAAGTATTAAATAGTACTATATTTAAGTACTTTATTTAGGTTAAATAGTAACTTAATAAGGAATTAAGGATCTTACCTTAGTATTCTTTATAGTACTTATAAAGTTATATATATAATAATAATAATTATAATAGGAGTTAAAACTTTATATAAGACTTAAAGTTATCTTAATTAGTTATTAATATTAAGTAAAATTAAGAAGAAAATCTAAGCTATTATTATAAAAATATATATATTATATATATATATTTATAATAATATAGTTAAGCTAATTATAATTAGTTATTACTTTATAATATACTTATAAGAAGATTAGTTAAGACTAAAGAACTTATTAATAAAGAAAAGAAAATATATAAATAAATAGCTTTTTTAATTAAAATAATAATAAGTATATTATTAAATAGTACTAGTATAGTTAAAAGAATATTATATAAGAAAGAAAAACTTAAGAAGATTATCTAGCTTTATAAATACTTAATAACTCTTAATTAATAAAAATAAGTATTATTTATAAAAGTAATTAGTATTATTTATAAGCTTTATTTAGTTAAATATAATAATAACTAAATCTTTATTTAGATTATTAGAGGATATTTTATTATTTAGTCTTAAAGGGCACTCTTCTATATTAAAGTATTCTAACTTATTACTAAAAAAGTTATCCCCTTTTTTATAATTAAAATCTTTATTAGTATTAGAAAAGCTAATAAAAGTACCTAATATACTTATAAATAAAGAGCTTATAAGAGATAACTTAATAATAAAAAAATATTATATAAAGTTAGCTTAGAAAAATTTAAATATAAAGTTATTAACTTAGGTAAAAGTTATTTAAATAGTATTTATATTTATTTTATTATATTAATAAGAGAATATATTAATAACTTTTATAAGTTATTTTTTACTTTTAAATAAAAAAATAAGAATAAAAGAATCTAATATAAATATATAATAAATACTTTCTAAAGTACTTTAAATATAAGACTCTTCTTATAGCTTATTAGTAGTAAATATTAGTTAGAGATTTAATAGAGAATATATAATTATAAGCTTAGTAATAAGTTATATATTAATAGCTTTTTACTTTATTTTAGTACTTTAAGAGGCTAATAGTAAAATAAACTATTAAGCTTAAGTAAGTTAATTAAAGAGATTAATTAATACTAATATTAAAGTAATATTAATAGACTAGTTTAAAGTAGTCTATATAATAAGAGTAACTTTAAGAATAAGAGAGTAATATTTTACTTTAGACTTTTAGTTTAAAAGTTACTTAATAGTTAATAAAAAAAGAAAAAGAAAAAACTATAAGTTAATATACCTCTTAACCCTTTAAGAAATTAAGAGCCTATATATATATAATTTTATTAGACTAATTTAAGGTATTAACTAAAAAGCTAAAAGACTAAGTAATAATATTAGTTATAAATAAAGTAACTAGACTAAGAATTATACTTAAAGTTATAAATAAGGGTATAATAAAGTTATTTATAAGTTTATTATTAAAAGAGATTATTATAAGAGAAGAAGAAGAATCCTTTATATAAGAATAAGTATAAGAACTTATTTAAGAAGGAGTTAAGCTAGCTTAAGAACCCTAAAAGTAATATAATATACCTTATATTAAAAAAAAACCTTAAGAAGAAGAGATTACTTTAGGCTTATTAATAAGATTTATAAAATAAACTTTATAAAGAGTATTAGCTATAAATATAATAATAAAAGTAAGAGTAAGTAAATAAAATAAAGAAGTTTTTTAAAATAAAATAAGAAAAATTATAAAAAAAAGAAAATATAAGTTTAAGTTAAAGAAAATATAGCTTTTATATACTTACTTATTATTATTAGTTAATTAAGTATAAAATATTATTATTTATAATAATAAAGATAAAGTAAGTATATTATTATAAAATCTATATAATATTACTTAATTTATAAATATATAAGATATATTAGAGTTTTTATAAAGATCTAAAGTATTTAATTTAATTTTAAAGAAGTTATTAGTACCTAGTAAAGTACTTATTAAAGGGGGGATAATTATAATACTTAACTTATATTACTATTAATAGGTATAAATAAAGTATAGAAAGGTAAAAGCTTAATAGTAAGTTACTAATTCTATAAACTATAATAAAATTAGTTAAATTAACTATAACTTAATTAATTTATATACTTAAAAAGAATAAGCTTATTAGTATATATATTTATTATTAGTTTAATTATAACTTAATAAATAATTAAAGTTAAGCTATTAACTTAGTAAATTAATAAAAGAAGCTTTATTTAGCTAAGAATAGGGAATAGAGCCTTAAAGAAGACTTAATACTAATTTAATAAAAAGTTAAAGTTAAGTTATAACTTTAGTTATAAAAGGATATATATAAAAAAGATAGTACTAGGAAGATAAAGCTTATTAAGCTTTAATCTTAAGAGTTTATAGAATATACTTCTTCTCGCCTTCTAATTTTTATAATCCTATTTCCTTACCTAGCTTACCTTATACTATTATAAGCTAATATATAACTACTTAGGGATATACTAGTAATAGGGATATACTAGTAATAGGGATATACTAGTAATAGGGATATTACCTTCTTTTTCCTTAGTTAGGGGGTACTTATTATATTTATAGAGTTGCTAGTTCTAACTAAGTAGGTGTGTGCTTATATACACACTCGTATATAGTTATAAGTAGCTAGAATCTAGCTAGTACTAGCTAGTAAGAATTAAGCCTTTTATATACCACATCTCTAACCTCTTTTAAGTCTAATAAGTATACTATATATAGTATTTAGAAGGGTAATAAAAAAGGTCTATTTTACCCCTTATCTTAGACCCTTCTTTAGCTTTATTATTAGTACTAGTAGGATATAAATCCTTAATTTTATTATAAATAACTTATAATTAGAAAGGCTATATACTTATAATTTTAAAAGCCTTTTTTTAATAAGCCTTTTATAAAGTATTTTAGTATATATTTCCTTAATAATTAATAAGAATTCTTATTTTCTAACCTTCTTAATACTATTATAAACTAAGATATTAAGGGCCCTAGAATACTAATTTTTTAATAAAAAAAAGATAATAATATTAAGTAATTATAAAATATATATTAAATAAACTAGAAGACTAAAAGAAATAATCTTATTATCTTTATAATAAATAATAAATTCCTCTATATAATAAAAGCTATAGCTATTAAGAATTAGTAACTAATATATATTAAGTATTTTATTTTTAATATACTTATTAAAATACTTTAGCTAATTAAGGCTTAAATAATTATTTAAATATCTTATATCTAATACCTTAATAACTATTAAGTCTAAGAGATTTTTTTCCTAGTATTAGTAGCTTTAATAAACCTTTCTAATAAGTATAATAAAAGTTAGAATTTTCTTATTAGTAGTAAAAATAGTCTTAATATAAATAATAAATTCCCTATTTATTAGTATACTTATAATATATAATTTATAATACTTCTAAGTAATAATATACTTACTCTTTATAACCCTAATTTAGAAGCTTATCTTATTTATATTCTAGATACTATTAGCTTAGATATTATATAAAAATATAACTTTTTATAACTTATTAAAATAATATTTAATAATTAGTAATTACTTAAATACTTTATAAAACTTATTATAGTATTTTTAATATTAAATAATAAAGTTATTATATTATATAAAGTATATAGTTTAGTATATACTAATAAGGTTTATTAATATTAAAGAACTTTCTTTTTCTTATTATTAGATAATTTAGTCTATTATATTAGCTATAAATTACTTAATAATAAAAAAGTTAAGATTATTTAAATAAATAATATATTATAAAAGTCTTACTTCTTCTAGCTCTAAGAGCTTTATATTTAATATATATTTACTATTAAATAGCTTAATTCCTATATAGTAGTATTATATCTTATAGTATAAGACCTCTAATTACTTAGTAACTATTACTTCTTTAATTTTAAGATTTTATTTAAGTATATTATTAGCTTTAATAATATAAGCTTCTTTATTATTAGAAAAATTATTTATTATAGTAGAAGTTATTAGAGTTATAATTTTATATAATATAATATATATATATAGAGGTATTCTATATAGTATAGTATTTAATACCTATTATAGGGTATAGGGGTATAGTATAAGTACTAATAAACTAGTAAAAAGAAGATAATAATAATTTTATTATTTATATAAATTATTAAGATTATTTTATAATTAATATTTATTATATATTAATACTTTATAAGATTATTATTATTATTTAATATATAAAATATTAAATTATTTATAATATAATAACTAAGTAAAATAATATATTTTAATAAATAAGTAATAAAGTAATTATAAATAGTTAATAAAATAAATTATTTATTTAATTAAAAAAACTAATAAATATTATTAATATTATAATTAATATAATATTTATAAAAAAAATATAAACTAGTATTTAATATATAATAAATAAGTAAAGAAAAGCTATTTTAATTTTTTATTATAAATAAATAATTAAAAGTTAATTAATTAAGGTTATAAAAAAATTAGAATAGTTTTTAAAAAAAATACTTTATAAAAAGAAAATAATAATAATAAAGTTATTTAATATTATTTTTAATATAAAGTTATTTTAAAAATATATTAACTTTATAATAATTTTATAAATATACTTTAAAGCTTATTTAAAAGACTATATAAATAATTTTAAAAAAGTTATTTATATTATATAATATTTATAAAAAAAAATATAAATATAATAAGTTTATTATTTTATTATAAATTTATAAAAAACTTATAAAAGCTTTTTTTAAAAACATATTAATAAATAATATAAAAGAAAGTTAAGAAACTTTAATATTAAAATAAAAAAAAATAACTTATAATATTATATAATATAAATATAATAAAACTAAATTTATTAAAAAATACTTTTATTATATAAAAAATATAATAATAAAATTATTAAACTTATTATTTTTTATTTTTTATATTATATTAATAATAAAAAGACTAAATAACTAAATTTAAATAATAATAAATAATAATAATATATTTATTATATAAAAAGAATTAAAGGCTTATATAAAGAATATAAAAAGAATAATAAAGTTATTAATAAAAATAAAAAATAATTAAAAACCTTATTTTAATTATATATTTAAAAAGAAAAGTTAATTAATTATCTTAATATAATATAAATATAATAAAATAATAATATATTCTTTAAGTATTTTATATATAAAAAAAACTATTTATATTAAAACTACTTAATAACTAAAATAAATAAATAAAGTAAATAATAAAATAATATAATAATATTATAAAATAATACTAGTTTTATAAGGTATTTTAAATATAAAAATAACTATTTATAATATAAATATATTAAATAAAACTATATTATATATAAAAAAAGTTATATAATTAAAAGATATTAATATTAGTTAAATATTATAATAATAAATATAAAATATATAATAATTAATAAAAATATAATAATTTACTTTAATAATAAATTAATAAAAAATAAAAAACTAAAAAAAGGCTTTTAAAAAGAATTATATTATTATATATATTTTAAATATAAATAACTAATAAAAATATAATTAAAATATAATTAAAAAGTTATAATAATAATAATAAATAATAAAAGTAATTTAAACTTAATAAATAAAAAAGTAATTAAAAAGTTATAAATTTATTATAATTATTTATTTTTTTTATTAAAATATTTTATTATAAAAATTAAAGTATAAATAAAAAAAAATAATAAAAATAATATAAATAAAAAATAACTTAAGTTATATAAAAAAATTTAAATATTCTTTTTTATTATATTATTTTTAATTTTAATTTTAAAAAAATAATAAATTTTAAAAAAAAAATATTAATTTATAAAAAAATAAAGTATTAAAATTATAATATTATAAAAAGAAATATTAAAAATATTATAAGTTTATAAGATATATAATATAAAATTAAAAATATAAAATTTATAATAATATTAATAAATTAAAAAAATAATATAAATATAATAATTAAAGAAATTTATATAAAGTTATTAAAAGATTTTAAGAATTTTATAAAGTTATTTTTAATATTACTTATAATAAAATTACTTTTATTATTTAAATTAATATATATAATTAAGTTAAAAAATAATAAAGTACTTTTATAAAAGTTTATTTATTTATTTATAATAAAAAAACTAATAAAACTTTATAAGTTTATTAATAAAAGTTTAAAATAAAAATAAATTAAAAGATTTATAAACTTAATAAAAGTTTTTATTTTATTTATATTAAAAAAAAAACTTAAATTATATATTAATTATAATAGTTTTAATTAAATTATAAAAAAAATAAAATATTATTATTATTAATTATAAAAGTTATAAATTATTTATAAAAAATAAAAGTTTATATAAAGTTAAATATAAAAAATATATATAAGTAATTAAAAATATATAAAAATAATAAGTAAAAAATAGTATTTTATTATTAATATAATTATTTTAAATACTTAATTTTATCTTTTAAACTTATTAATATATTAATATATATATAATATATTTATTAAGTACTTAAAAAATTAAAAATAACTAAGTTATATTTAAACTTAAAAAAATATAAATTTATAATAAATAAAATAAAATTCTTAAGTTTTATTATTAAACTAAGTTAAATTAAAATAAATTTAAAATATATTAAACTTATTATAAATAAATTATAATTAATTAATATAAAAAAGATTTAAGCTTTTATTAAGTTTATAAGTTTTTATAAGTATTTTATTAAGAACTTTAGTAAAATTATATATTTATTATTAAAAGGAATAAAAAAAAATATATTAATAAAGTTTATATTAAATACTTATAAATATAAAGTATTTTAGTACTTAAAGATATTATTTAAAAAAGTATTTATATTAATATAGTTTAACTTAAAAGTTTTAATAAAAGTAAAAATAAATACTTTAAATTTTATAATTAATATAATTTTATTATAATTATAAAAAGGTTATTAGTATTTTATAATATTTTTATTAAAAAAACTAAAAAAGGTTTAACTTTAATATTAAATATTAAATATAAAAATATTAATAATATTAATAATATTTTATTAATAAAGATATTATTTTATATTTTTAATAAAAATAGTTAAAGTTATAATAAATTACTTAAATTATAATTATTTAATAAAAAAAAATATTATTATATAAATAAATTATAATATTATATAAATTATTATTATATAATTTAAAAATTATTTTTAAAATAAATAAGTTAAACTTAATAAATACTTTTTTAAAGTATATAAGATTAATATAAAAAAGTTATATATATAATAACTTTTATTATAATTCTTATAAAAATTTAAAATATTAAAGTAAAAAAAAGAAATTATAAAAGTTTATTATATTAAAATAAACTAATAAAGTTTATAAATAACTAAAAATAATAAATATAGAATTATATTATTAAAAAACTATATAAAAAAGTTATATATTTTTATAAAAAAGAAAATATTATATAAGTTATTATTAAAGACTTAATAAGAAAATATTTTTATTAAATAAATTAAAAATATATTATAAAAAAATAATAAAAAAATAAAAAGATTTAAAATATTTTATAATTAAAAAGAATAAAAAGGCTTTTAATTAATTAAAATAAAATTTTTATATTAATTAATATAAAATATAAAATATTATAATTATATTATAATAATTTTATTATTAAATATTAAAAAGTTAATAAAGTTTTTTATAAAATTATAATTTTATTTTTTTAATAATTAATATAAAAAAATATTAAAATATATA
>JAAHCF010000987.1:0-10373 GCA_038367545.1 Beauveria asiatica | reverse complement strand
TTCTTAAAGAAACTTTATAGACTAGAATTAAATTATAGTATATATAATAAAGAACTTATAGCTATTATTAAAGCCTTTAAGGAATAGAAATACTATTTAAAAGGAGTAAATTATAAGGTTAAGGTCTATACTAACTATAAGAACCTAACCTCCTTTATAACTATAAAGGATCTAAATAAATAATAGATTAGATAGTATAAAACCCTTATAGATTATAACTTTAAGATTATATACTATAAAGGATCTAAAAATAGAAGAGTAGACGCGCTTAGCTAAAGAGAGGATTTAAGATTAGAAGAATAAGTGGATAATATACCCTTATTATATATAACTAAGGATAGGAACCTTATATTAGGCACCTAAGAGATTAACGCTATATAGTAAGCTAAACTAGATAATATGTGGATATAAAGAATCATATTATATATAAAGAAAGATAGCTACCTAGATAATTAGGAAATAAAGCCGCACCTATCTAAGAAAGATAAGACCTTCTTATATAATAAACATTAGTATATTCCTAGTATACTTTAAGAATAGCTTATTAAGGAAATATATAAATACCTATTATATAGATATTAGGGTATAGGGAAAATGATTAATAGATTAAGAAGATTATATAACTTCCTAGAAAGTAGGAAAATAGTATAATAAGTTATAAATAAATATAATATATATAGAAAGGTAAAAGTATTATAATATACGCCTTATAGAGAACTATAACTAATATTACTATTAGAATAAGTATAGTAAATAGTTATAATAGACTTTATTATTAAGCTACTAAAGTTAAAAGAACCTATAATAGGAGTAGTATATAATAGTATCTTAGTTATTATAGATAAACTTATAAAATACGCTTACTATATTCCTTATATAGAATTAAGTAATATTAAAGACTTAGTATATATATTCTTTAAAACTATTATATTATAATATAGATTACTAAAGAAGCTTATATTAGATTATAATAAGTTATTTATATCTAACTTCTAGAAATGCCTTATAGAAACTATAAAGATTAAGTAAGGCTTATCTATAGCATTCTACCTATAATTAGATAATTAGATAGAGATTCTAAACTAAATACTTAAATAATACCTATAAAGCTATATTAACTATTAGTAAGATAATTAGGTAGTATAGCTACTACTTATATAATAGGCTTATAATAGCTCTAAGGTTAATAGTATAAAGATATTACTACTAAAAGTGAATTATAGATTTAACCTTATTATTAATATATATATAGTATATATTATAAATATACTAATAGCTATAATATATATAAAAATAATTATAGAAGTATAAAAATACTTATAATAAAAATAAATATTCTTATAGAACTAAATAAAATATTATATAAATAAAAAGAGATTACTAGTACTAATCTTAGAGAAGGGATATAAAGTTTACCTTATCTATAAAAATATTAAGATAAAGTAACCTAGTAATAAGCTTAACTAGAAGAAAATTAGACTATTCCTTATTAAATAAAAACTATTAAATACTAACTATAAGCTATTATTACTAGATAAAATAAAAATCTATTTAATATTTTATATATTATTACTTAAGAAAGTATTAGATAATTTTATACTTACTATAAGAATTATAATTAATAATACTAATAAATATAAAGTTAAGAATATATTTAAGATATAAAGAAATAATAAGAATTATTAATATCTTATTAAATAGAAGAACTATTTAAACTCTAAAAACACCTAAGAGCTAAAAGAGAACCTTATAAATTATTTAGACCTACTTTAATAGTTTAATAAATAGTATTCTATATATCTAACTTAGGCTTAGGTATCTAAGATAAATTTAAGAAAATAATATTCTAATCTAATATATCTATATAGCCTAAAGACTATACCTATATAATAGCTTTAGACTTAGCTTATTCTAACTTATTAAGCTTATTAAGGGATTAGAGACTATACCTAAACTATAGTAGAACCCTAAGTTATAAGTAACTTATGTTATTTTTATAGATACTCTAGTTTTACTAGTACCTTAGAGGACTTATATTAAAGATATTAAAGAAAGATAGTAGCCTTCTCCTCTTTATAGTAAAGATATTAAGATTTAGAGATTATTTAATTAAAAGAAGAAACTAGTACGCCTAAGCTATTATAAGAATAATCTTAATAAATATATTCTTTATACTAAGAAACGCCTTTTATTATCTTATAGGAAAGCTTTTTTAAATAATAAAAAAAATAAGGTATAATATTAACTTTAAACTCCTTAATAATAGTAGCTAGTTTAAGATATTACTTAGTTTTAGTAAAATAAGGCTTAGATATATAGTTAGATATAATAAAGTATAATAATAATATAGGAGGAAAAACCTATAAGTATAGTATAGAAAGACCTAAGGCAGATACTATAGCCTTAAGGATAAGACTAATAGGGGAGGAGTATAATATTATAAACGCTAATAAAGATATAAGGTAACTAGGGCAGTGACCTAAAGGAGTAACTAGGTAAGTACTATAGATATATAGCTAAAAGATAAATAGGTTATATAACTAGATTACTATAAATTATAGTAAGCTAGTAGTAAGCTAAGGGTAAGCTAGATTACTAGATTATAAAATAAGCTAGAGTAATCTAGGGCTATAGTAGAGAGATAGATAAGTACTTAAGGAGGAGGTATTCTTATAGCTAGGTAGTCTAGATCTCTACTAATTAATCTAAGTAATTTTAAGTAATTAGTTTTAAGAGTTCTACTCTTAATAATCGCCTAAGCTTAAGATACTACTTATTATTACGAAGTAGTATTCTACCTAACTCACTTCCTAAGAAATAGACCTTACTGCGGATTAGGATTAAGCCGTCATTACACCCCCCCGCGGCCCCCCCTCTAGCTTAATACTACTACTACCTTATCCTCCTCCTCGCCCCCCTATTACTAGCGCCCCTACTATAGGCCCTAGTAGCTTCTAGGGTACTATTACTAGCTTAGAGCTAAATAAGACTAGGGGTTTCTTAACCCTTAAATAACCTATTTATAACTACTAAGGGCCTAATTAGACCCTTTTCTTTATTTTTAGTAGTAAGACTAATATTTAGCCTAGTTAGCTCCTTTTTAGCCTTAATAAAACTCTTATTTTAGTTTAATTTATTAATAAAATTTATATTTTCTTTATTTAACTCTCTTTTAGCTTAGCCCTTAGTTAACCTTAATTATAACCTTATTTTTATATATATTAGCCTCCTTTCCTTATAAACCTACTTTATAATCTTTTTACTTTTTATTAAGTTATTAAGGGTATAAAGTATATCTTATTACTCTTATATTAGTACTATCCTAGTAATATTATCCCTTCTTATAGCTTAGTAATAGAGGAGTATATAGTAAATATCTTCTAGTCTATCCTTATATTAGTATATATTTAAGTTATAGCTTAGTATTTAGTACTTATAAAAGAAAATATTAAGCCCTATCTTCTTTATTTATAGTTATATTAAGATAAAGCTAATATAATATAGTAAATAGAGGATTAGGTCTATCTTAGTCTTATATTTTACTTATAATAGTTTATATACTAAGAAGAGTATAAAATATTTTACTCTTTTTTAGTTTTTTATCTCTTTTTACTTTTACTTTATTTACTATATTTAGTTTACTTATATCTTAAGGATATACTAATCCCTTTTTAAGGACCCTTTATTTATTTTTAGTAAGCCTTTATAAAGCTCTTATATAAAGAGTTTAATTTATCTATTATAGATTCTTTATAGTAATATAAAGAAGGTTACTTAAGTAATTATATATTAGAGTTATACTATAGCCTTATTTACCTTTTATTAGTTTAGAGTTTTACTCTTTTTAGTTAATAAATAAATATTTAATAGTAAAACCTAAAGTTTAGTTTTAATATAGTAAGTAAAGGTTACTTTAAAGGCTCCTCTAATAACTTATAAGTACCTTACTTATAGTTTATATAAGGGTCTTACTAAGCCCTTTATAAGGCTATTACTTAAATAGTATTATATTATAGCCTTAAAAGATATTATTAGTTAAATACCTTAAAGGTAAATATCCCTTACTTCCTTAACTTAAAGGCTTTATAACTTCTTAATAATTATATATAAGGCCTAAAGTACTAACTTTACCTTACCTAATACTACTTTAATCTACTATCTTTACCCTAGTCTTATAAAGATAACTACTCTAAATAAGTAGGTACTTATAGAAGATTTTACTATCTTATCTTTAAGTATAAGGAGGCCTAGATCTAGTATATACCTATATTAGAAGTAAATTAGCTTAAACTTTAATATTAAAAAGCTAAGATAATAAGTTTAGGATTATTCTTAGTATATAGACTAAACTAACTTAAGCTTATTCTTTATTTTATTATAGTTTCTTCTTATATAAAGAAGGTTTATATTATCTATAAACCTAATAGTATATAGACTTAAGGCTATTTTAAGGGCCTTATAAAGTAAACTTATAAATAAGATAAAGAGGATTAGAGATAATAGTAAGCCCTAAGGTATACCCCTCCTTAGGGGGCGCTTCTTAGTTAGGCCTTTATTAACTTAAAGCTAGGTTATTTTATTATTAAGAAAGGACCTTATTAGGTTTAAAACTTACTTTAGGTACTATAGGCGCTATAACTCTTAGATAAATAATTTATAGTTTATATTATTAAAAGCGCTAGTAATATCTAGCTATAGGAGTAAGGTAGCTCCCCCTTAGGCCTATATTATAAAGACTAATTTAATTACTATTAAGATTACTATCTCTATTAATCTCTTTCTCTTATTACCTATTTATCCTTCTAGTAAAAGCTAATAAGTTTCTACTATTATATCGGTCGGATTCGACCACCTCTAGGGTTTACCTATAAGGAATAGTATAAAAGGATAATATCCTTCTATAGTTTTTAATAATAACTTTTTTACCTTTTTTATATCTAATTTCTATTATATACCTTATAATTAGGAGCCCTATATAGCTTTCCTTAGTCTCTAATAATATCTTTACCTAAATATAAAACCTTTAATAACTTAGTAAGTAGTAATACTACTAATTATTTAAGCCCTTATTTAATACTATACTTTTTTAACTTTATAAACCTCCTAATTAGGAGTTAATAAATACTTTATATATACACTATACCCTTAGAGGGACTATACTTCTATTAGTATTATAAACTAGCCTAATAGTCTTATAGGTGGTAGTAGATGCTTTATGTGTTTTAGCCGCTTTCTCCCTTAGTAATAATCACACTATAGCTATAATTTAAGTAGCTAGAATCTTCTTAAATAGCTTCCTTATTATATTTAAGAGGGTTATTAGGCATTAGCCTCTTACTATCTAGAGCTTATCTAGGGACTTTCTTAGTTTCTATAGTACTACTATACTCCTAGTATAGTACTAGGCTAGGAAATAGCTAGTCTCTAGGGAGGCGTTAAATAGCTTAGCTAGTACTTAATATATAGGGGGGCTTAGAGTCTTTAGGAGTCTATAGGAGATCCTATTTAGGCTTAGGGCATTCTAGGCTATATAATTATATAAAGTATCTTTTACCTCTTCTTCTATAATTTATTTTAGAATCTTAGATATATCTTATAGTAAGTAGGTTCTTAGTTAATCTCTTATTAGGCCTAGGTCTAGGTCTAGGTTATCCTTTACTAGGGGGGGGAAAAACTTCTTTATTAGGACTTCTACCTTTTCTTTTTTTATTTATACTAATAATTTATAATCTAGTTAAGTTAGTACTAAGATTAAGTTTATTATATATCTTACTATATATCTTTTAGCTTACTAATACTACTTTTATTATACTAAGGTATCCTTAAATAAGCCTAGGTAAGTTCTCTAGGTAGCTTTTTATATCTTAGCTAAGGTATAGGCCTAAATCTTCTATATCTTACCTACTATCTCCTAATTAACTTAGTTTCTAGACCTTTAGGCCTTTTATTAGGCTTATTTTATCTTTATTATTACTTAGCTTATTAACTATATCTATTAATCTAGTTTATAGTCTTAGGGGGGTCTTATCTTAAGGATAGCCTTCTTAATAATATTAGTTAAGGCTAAGGTAAACTATTTATATATTACTTTTACTTATAAAGGGTTTATTATTAGGAGCTTAGTTATAGTTAAGAGCTATACTATTACTTTTATTAATATAATATTTATATTAACCTTACTTTATTTTTTTATTTTAAAGGGGGTATTTATCCTAAGTACTTAGAGTTCTAATAGCTATAAGGAATAGTTAAAGCTATATAGGTCCTAATATAGGGTTATATACTAGGGTTTTAGTATTAAGGAGGCCTAGAGGAGGTTAAGGGTACTAGTATAGTAGTTATACTTATACTATATTATTATTCTTAGGGGGGTAATTAGTATAATCTTAATATAAGTTAAGGCCTTAATTATATTATTTATATATAAGGATTTTCTTTTATATAGGTCTTAAGAAAAATAGTAAATATTAAAGTCCCTTATTACTATTTTTAAGACTTTAAAGGCTAATAGTACTTTATTTAAGAGCTAGTAAGGGTTTACTTTAGGCTCTAAATAAAGATTTATAAGGAGGAGTAGACTCTTATAGAATTAGATATAATATATATTACTTTTTATTATTTCCTCCTAAGTAAATCTATTAATTCTTTTATATATATAAGTAACTATCTACCTACCCCCCTAGAGGTACTAGTATAATACTAATACTAGAGTAGGTAGGGGCCTACTTAGTAATACTTCTTAAATTATTATAATATTTAAACTATTCTCCTAATAAAGGGCTAACTATATATTATTATTATCTTTATATATATTTTAAAAAAAAATCCTTATTTATTTATTTAAACTATACTAGGTTAGTTATAATTATATCTTAGTTTAGGCCTAAGGTTATAGATATTATTAGTAATAGTAAGGATAAAACCTTATCTTTAGTTAGTAGGGTAAGGGCTATAAGAGGAGCGCTTAGGGCCTAAGGCTTCTCTAGTTATAAGGTTAGTATTTCTTTTTAAATAATTCTAATTAGTAATATTAATATTAGCCTTATAAATCCTATTTAAGGGTTAGTAAAATTAAAATTTAGTATATTTAACTAAGCTAAGAAAGGTCTTTAGTTTATTAATATAGTAAAAGAGGGGCCTACTAGGTATTCCCTTAGGCGCTATATACTCTTAGCTCTTTTTAAGAATAAAGATACTCTTAATAACCTTAGTGCCCTCTCCTTTTTTAGGTAGTAAAACTTAAAATAAGTTAGTTAGAAGTAGTAAGCCTCTTAGGCTTAGCCTTAGTACTACTTTATTATAAGGTAATTATAAGACTATACTAAATAGTTCTCTTAGTAGTTTAGGTACCTTTCCTTTTTATTATCTAACTTTATTAGGTATAACTCTATCCTAATATAAGACTAGTATATATACTAGCTATAGTATTCTTTATTTTAGTAGAATTTACTAATATAGTTATACTAGTAATATTTAAAGTATTATAAGGGCTATACTATTTTTAAGAAGGGCTTATATTAGAAAATCTAAAAGTTAAAAAAGACCTTTTATTTATATAAGTAATTTACTATTTCTATATTATAGGTTTTAATAATAAGTAAAGCCTTTAATCTAGTATTAGTCTAAAAATAGTATATTTTTACTATAATAATATTTACTTTATTAAATACTAAGAGTATAATTACTAGGTTAGTTATATTTTATAGTATCTTACTAAATAAAACTACCTTTATAACTATAGTATATACTTATTAAGAGAGAGTTATCTTTAGCCTAAAGATAACCTTTACTTATAGCTTATCTTTAGTATATTCTTTTACTTCTTAGTAAAAGGTTAAAACTATATCCTTAGAGGGGAGGTAATATACTACTATAATAGTATTAGCCTAGATTACTTAGTTAACTATTATAATAATCTCTTAAGGGGAGTAGCTCTTAATCTTTATAATATATCTTTTAGTATTAATAATAAATTCTTTTTTATACTTAGCTAAGACTAGCTTTATTTTAAGCCTAACTTAGCTATATAATACTATTACCTTAG
Source organism: Beauveria asiatica (assembly GCA_038367545.1). NCBI lineage: Eukaryota > Fungi > Ascomycota > Sordariomycetes > Hypocreales > Cordycipitaceae > Beauveria > Beauveria asiatica. The sequence continues at coordinate 2,329 of JAAHCF010000987.1, read as the reverse complement.
TATAAGATTATAACTAAATTAGTTATAAAGGCTAGATAGTCTAACTCTTTTTAAGTATTTATATAACTATTTCTTTTATAATAGCCTATATTATTTTTTTATTAATTAAGATACTAGCTCTTATTAGGGCCTTTTTAGCCTTATTATAGGCCTATATTTATTTATACTTTAATTTTAATTTTTTTACTTAGTCTTTATATTTATTTTTAATTAAGAAGAGGAGCTTATTAATTATTTCTCTTTTAAATCTTAATCTTAGTTAAGTTATAATTATATTAGGCTTACTATAATATAGTTTAATTATAAGAACGCGTCTAGGCGTGTCCTTAGTAGTAAATCGCCTACTATAATTACCCCTAGTAAGGTAGCCTTATACTATTATTATCTAGGGGTAGATTTATATATTCTTTAACCTCTAATAGGCTATTTTCTAATTTTATTACTAGATTAGGCTTAATATAGTTATATACTACTTTTTACTTATAAAGTTAAAATAAATATAATTATTATCTTAATAATTAAATAAAGTATAATCTTAATAATAAATCTTTTAATTTTTTTATTTATTTTATTTAACTTATAAATATCTAAGACTTAATTTTATTTTAATTTTTTAATTTTATAATTAGTTTATATATAATATAATTCTTTTTTTTAATATAGGTTTTAGTTTATTATTATATTTTAAAATTTATATTTTTAAATTAAATTACTTTTTAATTTATAATATAAACTTCTTAATTATTAAAAATAATATTATAAAACTTTTTAATAGTATTAAAATTAAATATATTAGTTTTATATATTTATTTTTAATAATAAATAAATATTTTATATTATTAAAGTTTATAAGATATTTTTATAAATTTTATTTTATTTTTTTAAAAGGTTTAGTAAAAATAATATTATTTATTTTTTTAAAAATAATATTTTAAGTTAATATTTAATTATAAATTTTATATTCTTATTATTAAATACCTTAACTTTAAAAACTAAATATCTAATATAATTATTTTTTTAAAGTATTTTTATTAAGATATTTAAATCTTAAATATTAAAAATAAACTTTATTTTAATAAAATAACTTTATTTTATTAATAATATTTTTTAGTTTTTTATTTAAAATTAGTAAAACTATTTTTAGAATATTTAGTTTTATATTTTATTATTTAATATTTTATTTAAAAAATATAATATTATTATAAATATTTAATTTATAAATAATAATATTATTTAATAATATACTTTTTTTAAAAATATTATTAATAAATAATATTTAAAATTTAGTTTTTTAATATAAATTTATAACTAATATAATATTATTATTATTATTATTTAAATACTCCTATTAGTCCTATAAGACTATTAGGTACCTTTATAATTACTAGTATAGGAAAAACCGTAGTTAATATCTATCCTAGCGCCTCACTACGCCTAACCTATACCTAACCTAGGTAAAAACCTCTACTCTTCTTATGCCTATAGTAGTTATTACTACTTCTAGTAGGTATTAATAGTTTACTATATTAATTCTTCTAGTCTAAGTTCCTAGGCTATCCCTTCTAAATACACATATATACTATCTTCTACTCTTCTAAGATACCTTACGCTATCTAGATATATTATTTTACTTACCTATAGTGTATACTAAAAAGTCCCTCCTAAGTCCCTAAGGTATTATCTATATAGTTATATATAATTTTACGTCATTATTACGACGGCCGTCGTGGTATAGTGGTTAGCGTGCACCCTCCGGCTTATTTTTACCCCGAGCTAGCCCCGTGGTTACCCCGATGTTCTCCTAATCCCCTATGCCTTATAAGTCACTCGCTTAGTGCCTCTCCACTCTTTCCGGTGCCTAACTTTTAGTAGGGGGAAAGGGAAATAAAGAGGTGCCTCTAGCTAAATTCGAACTAGCAATCCGTATACTAACCCACACAGAACTCCCTAATATAGAACTACTATACTATAGAGGCACTAATATAATATTAATATAGAATCTAAAAATATAATAAATATTAATTAATTTAATAAATTAAGTCTTATTTTTTTTAATTTTAATAATATTCTTTAAAGTTCTAGTACTAATACTTTTAACTTTTATAAAATAATCTCTTATTTTAAGTATATAATCTTTTATTTTTAAATAAAATCTTAAATTAAGTAAAAATTTATTATTTATAATATATATTAATATATAATTATTAAGTAATATATATAAATAATATTTATATTTTTTATTATTTATAATTATAAAAAAATTAATATAATTTAATAAAATAATAATTATTAATTTTATTTTTAACTTTTTTTTAAAGTATTTTTTAAT
>JAAHCF010000986.1:0-10376 GCA_038367545.1 Beauveria asiatica | reverse complement strand
GGGGCCACTCTCGGTATGCATACGACGATGACGCGGATGCCAAGTGCCGAGAGGGGAGGGGAGGGGAGTGAGCAGTTTGACGAAACCGCGCTTTTTTGTTCTTGCAGAACCATGTGTAAGCATATTGCGACGTACATTGGGGCGTCGGGATAATCCTCCCGCTTTTGGTGAGCATCGAATAAACTACACTCATCAAGCTCGCCATTGTCTCGGGCGCGCCTCGTATAGCCAGCCCTTGCCCTGCGGTAGGATGGGTGACTTTGAATCCCGCTCAAGGCAAGTAATCAAAGAGCAAGCATGCAATAACTGTACATGAGAGGGAGTCGACATTTCAGGATGCCAGTCCGAGTCTCATCTGCGATGCACGACATGTGGAAGCAGTCGTCACAAGACTTTACACTCTTGAAATTAAATATGATTTAAATGACTACACTGCCAGGCTCATCATGCATATACTTCATGTTGAAAAATGTCCCGATTCCTCCCCAAATGCAAACGTCCCAATCCAACGCCACAAACTCCATTCAAACTTGACCAAGGAAAACAAAACTTCAGACCATGCAGCGCACTAGACTAAATCAGATTAATCAGTCCTCCATCTTGGCATCACCCTCTTTGCCTAGATTCTTCAGCAGGTAGCTGCGCTTGAAATACTCGTTCGGGTGCACAATCGTCTCCAGCTGGTTGGCCGTCATGATGCCCTCGTCCTTGGCCTTTTGAATCTCCTTTTTGTGCAAGTGCTCAAACACACTACAAACAACACGTCAGCCACTGGTTTTTCGATACCAACGCTCGTCTCTGCAACAACTTACCGGTTGCACGCCATGTGATACTTTTGGGTGTCCTTGTCCTCCTTGACGCCCTGCAGCACGCCGCGGTCGTTGACGCCCATCGACTGCACCAGCGCCGTCAGGTTCTCCAGGTTAAAGTGGCGGTACGGGCAGCCGTGCGCCTCGTTGGGCCCCGGCGGGTGCTCCAGCAGGATCTTTTGGCAGCTCAGCGGGCTGTAGCCGCCGCCGCGGCGGTTCGAGTCGCCGCCCACGTCGCCGTACGCGTGGCGCACGTTGTAGCGGTACTCCTTGTTGAACGTGTCGTCCGTCACCTTGTGGAACGCGCCGCGCCAAAACGCCAGCGCCTCCTCCAGGCTCAGCCCGATGCCCTTGAGGAACAGCGTGTACTGCAGCCGCCCGTAGTGCCGGAGGTGCGCGTCGCGCCGCAGCGACTTGTGCAGGTGCGACATGCACGCCGGGAAGTGCTGCGAGAGGTGGTCGATGCGGGCGGCCGAGATGACGGCGCCGTCGGGCGCGGCCGTGTTGGACATGTACGCCGAGTCGGGCGTGGTAAAGTTCTTGGACAGGTGGTTGAGGATGGGCGTCAGGCGGTCGTCTTCGTCGAGGCGGGGGAGAGCGCGCGCCGTAAGCTGTGGCTGGTCAGTGATACTTTTCGACAAGTTCCGCCCTGGAAGAGAGCATTTTTGAAGGAGCCTCGTATGCTGCAACGTACCGCTAGCTGCTTCTCCAGCCTGGTCGTAAACTCGGCCACCACCATGGTCGACTGCTCGCGCACCGGCACAAACGCCTTGCCGGCCTTGAGGAACACGCGACGCCCCTCGACCAGCTCCGGCACGCGCTCCCAGTCGACGCGGAACCAGCCCTCATCCTCTGCGCTTCCGCTGCCGCTCTTCTGGTAGGTACCCGCCATGGCGGCCAGCTCGGCGGCGTACTTGCGCTTTTCCTCGTCCGAGACGGGGTGCCACCAGTCAAAGTTGAGACCGGCCACAAAGGCGGAGCGGTCGGCGAGGCTGTCGTTGTTGAAGCGGATGCGAAAGAGCATCGTCTCGACGCGCGCGAAGCGCCGGCGCAGGTCCTCGGTCGAGGAAAAGGCCAGGCGCAGAATAAAGTGGCTGTAGTGGTCCTTTTGGCGCTGCGCGGCGAGCTTGGTCGACCCCGACGAGTTGGAGTCGAGCGGCAGGTACTTTTCGAGGATCGGCTTCATGTGCAGGGCCGTCTCGGCGGGGGGCTTGTTGCGAAAGGAGCATGCTTCGAGTTCGGCCAGGACTGCATCCTCTCGTTAGTCTTGGACCTTGGTTCGCTCGCTGCGGGCAATGGCGGAGAAACATTGACACGGGAAAAACATACCGCGTAGCCGATCAATGGCCCATTGCTCAAACTGCTCGAGAGTAATGTCCGCGGTCGGGGCATCCGCGTAAAAGTTGAGGCGGTAATTGTACTCGGCCTCCTTGTACGTGGCCGTCGCGAACTGCTTGCGCCGATGGTCAATGACAGTACGCCGACTCGGGTCGATTCTGTGAAAGTCTTGTCGCAGCATGCTGGGAAAATGCGAGGATCCAACTCCGTCTTGACAAAACAAGCGGAAATCTATGGTAAAGGATGGATGCAGACGAGGTGATTGCGGAGATGGGGATTGGCCAGAGGCTTGGGTGGGTGGGAGACGCGACTTGACGCGTTAATAAGGGCGACGCCACTTTGTGGGCGTGGTGACCTGCCGCCGACGAAACAGCTTCAGCGACCTTGTCAGCACGCCACGTTTACAACGGTCCGTATAATCGTTATTCCGCCTCGGGAGAGTTTGTGTTAGTTTTTGAAAGACTGGATTGCGGAGGCGGACCGGGGCCTCCCATCTCGCATGCTGGTGGGCGTCGCCTAGCAGCCTTCGATTTCCCGCATTCCAGCAGATAATGAATTATGAATGGTCCCGTCCACACCGATCAACTATTGTCTGTTTATTTGGCTTTTTCTCGAGTTTACCCATCTAATCTTGTCCGATTATCCCGCCAAGAAGATTGAAGCCAACTGGCAAAGGGCTGGTAGCAAGATCTTTGCCTCGCAATTCCTCCCCCAGCATTCCTTGATTCGTCTGGCAGAAGATTAGCCATGTCTTCAAGATTTGCGCTTGGCCATATGCAGCATATCGCTTCCTCTACTTCTTTACATTCGTTCGTGTGCTTTTTCCGGCATCACCACCTCTGGGCGGCCTACGATAGCACGAGAGTATAACACAAACGTTCTCCTCCACGGAGCTAGCGTGGCCATCGATTGTCCGCCGACGTCGCCAGTTTGAGCTGTCGGCCCGCATGCGCCGAGAGAAGAACGCTAGACTCGATGCCAAATATGGTGACAACGTTGTTTTTGCCAGCATGACATTTGTCTGGGATGATGAAAGCGATGCAGCTTTGTTGATCGTTTCCTTTTTCCCGTGCGGCATCTCCGGATTTCCGTGTTTACCAGCTGCAGCCGGAGCGAACAAAAACACTCTGGAAAGCCGTTTGCACAACTACTAAGACATGGAGAAAAAAAAATCAACCGACAGTTTTAACGACTGTCCTGTCTGCGACTGAAGCTTCGGAGCTTGATGCACATTCCTGTCAAACGGCTTGCCCATGTTGCCATGCTACCAGTGAGACAACATTGGCTCTCGACATCCGGCGACCAGGCTGCTATTAGAAAACGGCCACGGATCTTCAAGAACCGAATTTCTTTTTTGGGGCGACATTTAACTGTTTTGCGCTACCATGCATGCTAGTGCCAGCCAGCGGCCTCTCGCCTTATCCGGGGGTGGCGTGGTTGTCTGACTGAGGTTGTACTAATGTCGTTGCTAACGATAGCTGGCGATGGCTGCGCTGCTAAGGGCAATTTCGAAACATGATGCTCTGTATCCGTAATTCGTGCTCAGGTGTGTCCTATCTCGCCCAAGTAGGCGAAGACGCAATCGTGGCTGTTTTTCTTTTCTTTTTTGGTTTTGGAACCCTTTCGGCTTTGACTGCATCTTGACGCAGCCCAAGGAGCTGGAAGCAGAAAGACGCTGACGATTTGAGTTTTTGCTTTTTGCTCATTGGATTTCCCGCTCCCATCATCTTTTCATCCGGATAATGACATGCAAGCCGCATGAAGATGCTCTACACACGAATTACCCCATCGCCGGACGAGGAGACTCAAGCTTGACAGCTTTCCCGTCCAATGTCTCGCTCCGGTGTAGCAAGTGCTGGAGTGGAAAGGAGTATTTTCTGCATAACATGGAGCAAGCTTTTTGAAATTGGCTCCGCTCTTTGTTCTGTATACCCCAAAACCCTGCCTTGACTGCGCCGGGACAATATCGGCCAAGATCTGACATGGATTGTTGGCAAGCGGTCTTGACAAGCTCGGGAAGCACAAACCGCACAATGAAGCCATGGACAATTGTACTGGTTCCCGTTTGGAACTACAAGATTGTTCTCAACTCATCAGTCGCTCAGATGCTGCATGCCGTGTGCGCATGTGTGATGTGGCAGCCTATCAGAGACACTGGCTCGCCCGCGTTGCCGTTTGCGGCGCAGGCCACGCTGATCGAATGAAGAGCGGACGCGCTCGGTGGATTTTCCCTCTTGTTGCCCAGGACTTGCCCTGCTCGGTTGCCCTTTCTTCCAAGGCCTGCTCCATACGTCCGTGGGCGGGGATGTGTCGGATCGTTCGACACAAACCTTAAAAACATACCCATCTGGTTTAGCCCGCCCACTTGGGCTGCGCCGGTTCAGCTATGTTGGTTGCAATCGGGGCTAATCTTGTTGTGTGAGAGGTTTTCTCCTTTTATGTCGAGCCTGTGCTCAAAACAAGGCGTCAGATATGTGAATTGTTGTTCCTTTTTGCTCTCCTCGTCTTTGTGATTTGGGGTCAGGAAGTTGGCCTCGGTCGTAGGATTCGCCAACATTGCGAAAGCATTTACACAACATCACTACTAGCCGTGGCTGGCATCGATGGCCATGGTCCGCATCGTGTACTTTGCGTCGTTTCTGCCCCTCGTGGTACTGGAGGCGGCAGCACTGTCGACTTTGTGCTCGACGACGAACACGGCTTCCTCGGGATCATGTGCGTAACACCCTTTGACGCTGTTTTTGTGACGCCGAGGGATGGGAAAACGGGCTAACAAGGCTTCAATCTCAGATTCGAGTGTCTACCAGAGCAGGGGGGCCTGCGGTGATAGATGCAGGGGTCAGTCCGCCTACGCCGTGGTTCAGGATGACCAGTGCTGGTGCAGCGACACGACGCCTAGCTCGACGACGGACGACGGCAGCTGCAACAAGCCCTGCCCGGGATACCCTCAAGAATCATGCGGCAGTGAGAAGCTGTATTCCTACATTTTACTAGACCGAAACAGGGTCAAGGCGGCACCCTCTTCATCACCGCCCCCATCATCGCCCTCGTCATCGCCCTCATCACCACCCTCATCGCCACCATCACAGCAACAACAACCACAGCCATCATCCAGCTCTGGATCGTCAGGCTCATCAAATCCATCAGAGCAGTCTCCACCCGCACCAAAAGTGGTCACAATTACTCAGGTACGTCGATGCTTTTGAGCACCTGCTGAGCATGGGTCTCGCGAGCACCTCGGTTGACAAACCCGACTAGGTGAGCGCAGAGTCCAAAACAATCATCCAAACAGTCGAGGCGGCGGCATCTTCCATAGTAGAGGACAGTACCGCGACGTTTCGCACAGTCACAGTGACTGGCACACCAGCCGTTTCGACCATTGCGGCCGCCGCCGACAAGAACAACAGTGACACGCCCTCGGCTACGCTCTCGGCTGCGGCCTCGTCTACACCCCACAGCGACGGCGGCGGCTCTGGCCTGAAGCAGGGCACCATTGTGGGCATCGCGGTCGGCGGGTCTGCGGCGGGTGTGTTTGTGGGATTGATTGCGTTTATGGTCTGGCGCCGCAACAGGTACAAGGGCGACGATGACGGCGAAAGCAGCAGCAGAGGACAGGGCGGCGAAGAGGTGCAGGGCGTAGTCAACTACTTTGGCGGCACGGAAGGAGGGGCTACGTCGATTAAGAGAGACAACACGAGCGCGTCGGAAGACTCGCGGATGGGGGCGTTTGGGCAGAACAAGAACCTGTACCGCAACAGCATAGGGAGCTTGGAGGATACCTCTTCGGATTGGGGCCAGGTATTACGAGTGGTGAATCCAGATATGCCAGAGAAGCAGCATTGAGAGGATGATGTACACTCCCTGAAAGCCATTTTTTTTTTTCGCACATTTTTTTTCTGTTGGCAAATATGTGTTTTTCTACTAGCAGTCAAAGCAGTTAAAGCAACCAGCGTGTGAGCAATTGTTGAATAAAAGGTATAATGTATAAAAACATATTTTCTGCATGCATCCAGAACCCCGCAAAGTGTCTTTGTCTTGTTAGTTATGATGTTAAAAATATCGAGAGCCACTTTGCCACTTTACGATACCGGGTAAGGCAAGGCAGGCTCTCATGATGGACCTTGGATAGTGCCTGTCGGCGGCCATGACCGCTCGACTTGAAATTAAGTTGCACCTTGAACAGGACTATTTAATACGGCACGCTCGCCAGTTGGCACTGTCATTCTACGGCCCTGCCCAATCACGAGGTGATTGCGGCAATTCGTCCGCAGTGCATTCTCGTGACAAAAGTAAAAACTCGCCAGCGGTGGAAAGAAAGCAAGGCAATGCAACGAGTCCTCATTGTCCCAAACACGGCATGTCATGGCCAGCCTGATTCCAGGCACCAATGTACGTACGGAGTACTCTATTTGTTCTCCCAGCCGCCGTCGGCGCGGGCTGGTTGTAGCGACCCGTTGCGGGTAGTGGCGGCCTCGGGTTAAAAGGGTTAAGCAGAAGCAGCAGGAGACGGGCAAGCCAGAGCAGACGGACATCCGATGACAAAAATGCAAGCCCGCTGCGGACCCCTTGTAACAACTAAAATTAATAACCGACTTGCTCACGAAGAGCCTGGTATTAGCAAAGAGGTTTTACTGCTCTTGGGGCGTTTCGTCTGATCTGCTCAACTCTCCGTCGGCCAAACGGCTCATGTGCCGTTCCAAAGTTGGTGGTTGCTTCAGTGCCTCCAGGTAATACCGAGCAGCATTGTATGGGGGATTGGTGGCGATTTACTACACCCACTGTAACCTTGAATTACCTTATACCCACTAAATATATTATCGCATCGGTCCTTCTTTTTAGCGCCTACCCTCAGCCTTTTGGCTTACACTGATGAGCATGTAACCGAGGCAATCAACCACACTTGTCGGGTTGGTATCATTGGTTTGTTTGAATCGTTGTGTTGCTGTGCTAGTTTACGGCAATGTCTTTTTTTTATATGTCTTGCACGGATATGATGACGCGAGTTGAGCTATTACCACAAGTTTGATCTTGCATCATTATATTCCATGCACCGCCCTTGTGCGCAGCCACGTTTTTATCTGCATCATTAAATTCCATGTATTCGCACGCAGCTATAAGAGCCGCTCCGTTGGGGTATTGACTAAAAAAAAAAAAAAACAAGAACAAATCTAGTGTGCTGTATCATGGTATCGTAGTCGTATCATGGCAACAAAAAAAACTCCTTGAAACTCCCTTTGCTCAAAAGAACTAAAAAGCAACAGTTTGTGTAAATCATGTTTTTCCTGCATCCATCGTTTCTGTTTTTTTTTTACAGCGCCAGCGCCAGGATGCTCGACAACAGACTGATTACCAAGACCGGCTTGGCGGCGCCGCGTAGGCTAGCAGCAGTGCCGCCGCCGCCGGCAGTCACGACGGCTGTGCGGCTTCCCTGGATGACCTTGCTCGGGGCGAGGCAGAGCAGCTTGTTGTTGGACCGGGCGGTGGCGTTGTTGGCGGCGCCGCCGCCGGCGGTGGCCGTGATGAGAATGGGCGCCGGCTGCGCAATGTGCTCGTCGTAGACGGAAAAGGACGTCCGGCTGTCGTCGGTGCGGTCCAGCTCGCCAGACGCAAAAGTAACGTAGTTTTGGTAGCCGTCGGGGATGGCGTCGGAATGAGGAATGGTGGCATTGGTGGAGCAGAGAGTGCTGTTGAAGACGAGAGGTGTAGTGGTTGCTTTGGGCGATTTGTGTTATTAGCCGAGCTGATTTTTTCGGTTTGCAACTTTTTTTGCTGTTTTGCGACTTGTACAAACTTACATCCGACAATCTTGGCGGCGTCGCCGCATGCGCCCGCGATATCAGGAACGGGGCAGGAGCCGTCACTCGCAGCAGGGACGCTGCTGAGCGCGCTGATGCACGCATCGCTCAGGATGCCGGCGCAGGAAGCCTGCTCGTTGGCGGCGGCGGCGCTCTGCTGCTCGAGGCGGTAGACGCAGAGGCTCGTCCGCTTGCCGGCCTCGCTGCCGGGGAAGCGCTCGGGGACGCTGACAATGACGCCGAGCGACTGGCGGGTCTGCGACGTGCTGTAAAAGGTATTTTGCGCGCGCTCGTCGCGAAACGTCAGGGCGAGGTGCCAGTCGTCATTGCCGTCGGACTGGCCGCCCGGCGGCACAAGCGGCTTAAAGGACGTCTCGCCCGTCGAGTTGAAGACGCTCGGGTCCTCAATCATGGTGCGCGCGGCCGGAGGGCAGCCGTCTAGCGGGTCGTTGCGATCGAGGGCGCCGGTGAGCTGTGCGAGGGCAGCGGCGACGACGACGAGGGCTTTGTACGTGAGAGGCATGGCTGTAGGTAGTTGTGTGGTGTGGAACGAGGGTGGTTGTCAATGCCAATGTCAAAAGAAAAAAGTCAAGAGGACGGTTTGTGTGCAAGTATCATAAACAGCCCTCGAGGAGGAGGGCGGGTCGGCAGAGCTATTATATCTCCATCACATCGGCCCACGAACAAGAGACTTTTGGTCGCTCGACCGCCGGACAACATCTTCGGAGCAAGCTATCGTCCCGCCGTCCCCGTCCCGTTTTTTTCATTGTGTGATTGCGGCGAGCAAGGGGGGGGGGCTTGTGAGGCCGGGGCTCGCATCGCAACAAAAGGCTCCGCCGTCACCCAAGCACCACGCACCAAGCCTGTGATGATAAAAAAAGAGCCCATGACTAGCTCTGTCCCAAAACGGAGGTGTTGCTCAACAAAGTTGTTCTAGTTGGGTCAGAGCAGCTTAAACTGGAGCTCCCTCTAGTTCTGGCTGGGGCCATCACATGCCAGCGCAACGTATTTTCGCATTTACCACGAGGAGATGTGTTGTATCGCTCGGGAGCTAGCGCGATAACTAGGGCAATCTGACTACCAGTACGGATTAATCACTGATCAATACTACATTTTTTGGTTTTTGGCCCCCGAGTCGTGGTCTGCCCGTGCCCATTCCGTTGCATGTGCCTGCAGCGTAAAATTGGCCCTGATTTTCCAACGGCTAATCTAGTAATGCATGATGCTTCGATCCCGAAACACACAAAATGAGTTTGGGGTCCTTGTTCTTGTTGTTTGAGAGCTCTCAAGTCTTTCATGCTAATATAAAACTAGCTTTGCTCTCGCTGCATCATCCTCGTCTTCGAGCCTGCAGCCTTTCTATCGGTTATCACAGCCCTTTGCAAGCCCACGATGGCTGGGCAGAGGATAAATAAGCGCCAATTGGTTGTCGGCGGGGCCGCCGGTTTTCCGCAATGTCCGCTTTCCACTGATAGCAAAGTGCTTGCTCATACAGATACTTTGCTTGCTCATGACAGGCCGGGACCAAAATGGGCTTCTTGATAGTGTTCCTCGCCCGAGCGCCACCATCTTCATGGCCCTCGTCGTCGAACCCATCTTTGAACAGCATTTGAACAGCAATAGCGGGATTGCCCGAAAACCGTCCATGTGTTGCCAGAAATCGCCTGCTCTGCGTGGTCAGTGGTGTTATCGTACCAAAAATAAGCATTGTGGCGCACCTCCCTCGTTCCTCGTCATGCAGCGACTGCCCAACTATGGTGGCGTCCACATGTTGGTTGACATGTGACCGGCCGTTGACAATTGTAAAGTCATGTACGGATTACAAACACGCTGCATTTATCGCGCATGATAATTTATTCAGGGACCGATCATGTTGGTCCGCATACTGCTAGCGCTGTGACTCGTACAGGGGTATAAAGCCGATTAACCGACCCAGTTCGATATCCTAGCGAGGAATTAGCTCATGGCGCACGGGACAAACAGGAATCCTTGCTAGTTGTAATTTTTCATTGTCCTGTAAACATGCTGCCACTTGCATGAGTTTGAATATCTCGTCTAGGACAAAACGTCCCTTACATCACCGCATCTAGCACGCAATCCTTTTTTATAATAGAAATAAAAGTATGATACTGACAGATATCCGCTCGTGCAACTAGATACAGAACTGTTGTCGACGCTTATCCTGTTGATCAAAATAGGGCAGGGTGCTCATTTGATAGCTACTATTTTGGCATGTGACAGACCTCCAGTTACGCCACAATGGTCCCTCCTGTGATCTGCAGGCACACGTGTGGGTAGCAATTGGCACATTCTGGCGCTCTTCTCAACAGAAAATTTCAAAAAAGGTTTATACCAGTGCACGTGTTAATGACGTTGGTTTCTGCATCTGTTGTAAACGTTTGCAAAAAAAAAAAAAAAAAAAAAAAAAAAAAAA
>JAAHCF010000985.1:0-10376 GCA_038367545.1 Beauveria asiatica | reverse complement strand
TTTTCTCGTCTTGTTTTGGCCCATGACTGTGGGAACTTGGTGTTTTTTTTTTTTTTTTTTTTTTCCGCCCTGGCGCTGGCCTTCTCCACAACTTGACGATGGTGGGGCAAAGGTCTTTTTTAGTATGATAGCCTTGGCTGTCGCCTCTGCTCTCTTCAGCCCGGTCCCAAGACAAGAACTTGCCGTCAAACGACACACAAAAGTTGAACTCGTCGACGAGTGACCGACGGTATCTGCATGGCAAACAAGCACAACGATGGCAAATCGACAAGTAGATGCCATTGCGTCCAAAGAAAAACAAACACGGCCGTTCCAGCTCGCAACAGTCAGCAATCGCCCTCCTGCCCCGGAAATCCGCCGCATCTCAGATGAGAATCCAGATCCTGCCATCCTGGGCACGACGCTCCAAAGGTCGCACACACAATCAATACAACCACGCGCGCATAGACACACACACATACACACATGTACAGGCCGGGACTCGCCACGGGTCGTGGATGCATGGCAATTTATTGACAAGGAGGCGCATCGCATATAAAACGCCCGCAGCTACCCGTACCCTCTGCGTCAGCGGCAACCCAAATTTTCCTCTAGTCGCCCACACAACAACCCCCCCATGTTGAACCTGCATGAACACTCTTGTCCTTCTTCCCCCCCAAAAAAGCTGAGAGAAATCCAAGGTCACCATCACGCGGACAAGAAGCAACCACACCGCGCGCGTGCCAGCCCAAGCCACGCTCTCTCTGTCGCCCGCGACAGCTCGTCTGGGGGGTTCTCTCGTTTGCACAACCAGCCCCCGGAATAAGGCCTGGTTGGCTGACATGCCACATATGCTCGTCACCACATGACCCCCCTCCCCTCTAGCATAGCGGCTTTGCGGATACGGCCACTTGCTTTTGGCATTGTAATTTGCTGCTGTCATCCTCCCCGATGACGGAGGCCTTTTTTCGGTAATAATCAAGTAGATGCGGCGCCGAGTACATGTTACTCGAGCGATGGCTGCGCGGCATGTCGCAAGCGTTCGTTGCACCAAAGCGACGTAACGCAGGTACCACGTTCAACTTTCACATAACAATGGTTCGCACTGTTGAAGCAAAACGTCAATGGGCAAATGATTATTGCCTGAATTTTTACACTCTTATCTGGATGCACTGTAATAAGAGGTAGCCGCCGTCTTTTTGTTTTAGTGCGCTGTGCTAAATCTCGTAATGGCGCTACATACTCGGAGCAAATCATCAGGCCCAACAGTAGAAAGAAGCATCCTTCTATTTAAACAGACACCGACTAGTTACGCACTAAAAGACAACAAGAAAATAGTAAGCTATTTTATATTTAACTCTATGTATATTTGGTACTAAATAGTATTCAGAATAGCATTAGTCTAGAGTACAATATCAGCGACTTTAGCCTACTAAAGATAGTAGTTTTCCCCTACCCGCCACGTGGAGGCAGTCGCTAATGGGTAGGTTAACAATATTATAAGTATATTCGCAAAAAAAGCAAACCCAGAAAGCAGAACGCCAAACGCCGAAAAACAATTTAAAGATATCTTTCAACAAGAACTCTCCCCAGACACACTGCGTACTCAAAATGAGCACGCCTCGACGATCTAATCGCCTCATTCAACGCCAACGTGGCATCTTCGAGAACATCAATGTCCTCTCCGCCCACCACCGAAAGCAAATGCCGTCTGGCAGCCGAGACGGCGCGCAGAGCAGCCAACAAACGCATACCAGCAGCCTTCATGGCCTGCCTGGCAGAAGCATACCCGGGGGACGGCGGGTTGCGGGAGTTTTTGAAAGGAGGCGGAGGAGGAGGGGGGGGCAAACAAAGTTGTGAAGAATTTCGGCCATTTGTTGCTGCTGACGCTGCTGGACGATCTGGTGAAGCAGGAAACTTTCAAAACTTTTCAAAATGAGCGCGAGGCCAATTTTATCTCTCTTTCCCTTTGCCAACAGCTCTTTCCTGTTTTCTCGGTTTCCTCGCTACTCTATGCATCCATGCCAGCTGGCAGCTGCCAGCTGCCAGTCCCAGCTGGCCGTTGTTTCCCAAGTTTATTGTTGGCCTACATGCTCCGGACGAATTATCAGGCCCAAGGACGGAAATATGTATCGTGTACCTATACGGGTGAGAGGTGTCTTGTGAGAGGCCCTGAGTTTATCTAGCCGCTACACTCTGGAGAGCCATTCACTCGAGAAATATCCCCCCTTCCTCGCAAAACGACTCGGTTAGGCCATCATCATGCCCTACAAAGTCAACGTGACGGTGAGTTTAGTGGCGTTCATGGCTTCTGTGAGGCTCACCGCTGAACCTTAACATTGACTTAGTAGGCTATAAAAGGTCGCGACGTCCGAAAAAAAAAATACTAAACAGATAGCCACAAGCAAAAGCTTGCATACAACCACAATGGCTCGGTGGAAGGATCTACCATATGAAATCCAGGAGCTGATTCTTGATCACCTTTTCCGCCTATCAAGTCCAACAAGTAGCAACAACAAAGGAGGCGTGGTTGGCAGGCCGTTTCAGAGGACGACGCCGGACTGTATCAGATACCTGACGACCTGTAAAGCCTGGAAACAAATCCTAGAACCGCGCATATACCAACACTTGTTCCTTACGTCGTCAACCCTTTCAATCTTGAAGCGACTCAACTGCCATCAACAAAATTTCGTCCAGTATATTTGGCTAGCAATTGAGCTGCAGGGGTATGACTGCCCTGACTGTATTGAGTTGGATTTGGATAATCTTGACGATGGTGAAAGAAGACAAGTCAATGCAGCCTTGGTAGACACAACGCTATGGAAACTCTTCTACCTGCTTCGCGGATGGAGCAGAGAGGGGTTTGCGAAAGTCGACAATTTGACACTAGAGATCAGCGTCTTCTCCAAGAGCGACATGGAACATGTTTTTTGGAACCATCTACACTTCGACTCGTCCCCTTTCACCCCTGCCGGGGAGTTGGAAATCGGCCGCCCTAGGCTAAACGACAGCGGCCACGGCTGGCAAAACGGAGAACTCATGGGTCCCCATGAACTACATTCAATTAGGGTCATCAGGCAAAGTACGAGCGGTATAGTTGGCGATCTTGAACTACAACCAGTCCCAGCCGTCAAGAAGTTCATAATCAGGCGCCAAACACGGCGGGGATTGCCATTAGGCACACTCAGAGCTATGCTCGAAAAGCTGCCCAACCTTAATTCCATCGTATTTGAGCCTTGGAGGTCCTTTACATGCTTCCCCGAGACTGGGACCTATCCTAGCGATACAGGCAAGTCGGATCAAACATATTCTCGATGTGGTTCCACTAATACTAGGAACAGGATACAGTCGAATCATTCTCCGAAGCCTTCCGAATACATTGAAACATCTCATTCTTTTTGAGGACTTCAACGAGGACTACTGTCGTATTCATGCGACTGATCCGGAAACTGCTGAATGGGTGTGCCGTCCGGAGCTGCATCGGACGCCATCAGTTTTGATCGCCCGGGCGCTAGCTCAAATGTTCGAGGTCGAGAAGCTTGCAGCATCGTATTTGATTGATGCACATGATTTCTTCACGTGTGCCATGGATTCCACGTCGACTTGGCACACGTTATCGTCCCTTTATCTGACCTCACGACAGCTAGTGCCAGAAACAGACACTCGTCGCATCGACGACATGTTGGCACTGGCAGGGCAGGTTGCACTGCGCATGCCCGCACTGAATACCATGGTAATTTGGTATGGGGCTAAGGGAGTTGCGAGCGAGTTCCGCTATGAGGTAACGGATGGGCGAAGCGCTTCTGTGCAATGGCGAGCAACTTTCGGCCATCCATTCACACTAGAAACGCTAGAAGCGTGGCGAAAAGTCGCAGAGATGCGCGGCTCCGAATTGACGGTGAAGAAGAGTCTAACGCTGCCAGCGGTCGAGTTTGAGGTTTATTCACATGGGGCGGTCATGTGTAGACTGGGGCTCGTCGAACACGTAATTCATCCGGTGTCGTTGGAGCAGATATGCTGCGAGACTCGTCGTTATTGGTTCAAGTAGCAGAATATCTGGTTAGGTGCGGCGTGTTTTGTGAGAGGCCATCTCTCGCTATATAACTAAGTAGGCCTATATAGCCTAAAGTCGGACAGCGGTGTTTAGTAAGACAGTATTTCTATTTAGTAAGGCCTAAAAGGGTATAGTATGTGTATAAGGCTAGACTCTTTTAGGTAAAGTTTATATTAGTATTATAGAGCTATTCTAAATCTTCCTTATTTAATTAGTCTAGCTAATCCTCGCCTTCCCTACTATACGCCTACTAGACCCTATAGTAATTAGCTAATTAAGTGCTAGTAAGCCCTAGAGGTAGATAATGCGCTACTATTAGAATAGGCTTAGCCTAAAGATTTTTCTATGTTTTAGGCCCTAGTAATAGCACTTTTGCTATTTCGTTATTTTATTATTTAAAGTGGGGATAGGTATACTCGTACGCTCTAGCTACTAATCCTCGTCTTGTTATATCCCTTTAACTGTGGAGGAGGAGTAAGCAGGTAACTTGCAGGGATTCCGTCTAACCAGGTACCTTAAAAAACGCGATACTTTTAGCGGCATAGAAAATAGCGTGCATTAGAGGTACTGTAGCGCAGGCGAGTACTACGCTTAACTTCCTTTGCAGGCAAATTAATATATACTATCTAGTAGTTCCTAGTCTCTCTTCCCTATAGGTCTCGTGACCTGCTTACTCCTCCTCCACAGTTAAAGGGATATACTAGTAGGTGTGTTAGTAGGTCTTTATTATTTTTTAGAATAATAATCGTAGAGACTAAGAAATCTAGGAAAATAGCTATTATTTTCTTATTCTTAGTATCTTCTTAAAAGATATATTATAACCCTAGCTCTTTTATAGATAGCCCTAGTTACCCCCTTAATATTTATAATTATATTAATAATAAAAATAAATTAAAATTTATAATTTATTTACTTTAAATTATAACTAATTAGTATTAAATATATATTATTTTAATTATATTATAATATTAGTAAAATTATATTAAAGAGTAGCTAGTATAAAGGAAGTAATAAGGAAGATCTTAATAAATAGGCTATTTATAATAATATAACTTTATTATTTACTAATAAGAACCTCTCTTATAAGATCTTTATAAGGATCTTATAGCTTTATAACTATATCCTTCTTTATTATATATAAACTTATATAAACCCTTTAGACTTATAGCTATTTTATATTATAATAATATCTAAGCTCTTAACCTTATAGGCTTATAGTTATATTCTCTTACTTAAGGTATAGTTATATTATAATAAGTTACCCTCTTTTTTATCTCCTTTTTTTATACCTCCTTTTTCTTTTTAAATATAGCTTATTTTCTTAGCTTAAAGTCTTTTTAACCTTATTTTCTTCTTATTATTATTATATATTATATTAACTATTTATAAAGTATATTAACTATATTAAGACTATAAATAGTCTTTTCTTTATTAATATTTAATAAATATATAACTTATATATATATTAAATTTCTTTATAAATAGCCCTTTTATTTTATTAATAGCTTTTCTTATTTATTATATTTTAACCTTATTATATTTACTTATTATTATAATATATTCTCTTATTTAATTACTTTTAAAATAGCTTTTTCTTTATTAGCTTTTAATAAGTATATAGCTTATATATAATATAAGCTATACTTTAAATAGCTTTTTTAATATAATAATAACTTCTTTTATTACTTTTTATCTTATTAGACTTATTTTATTATTAAATTTATTTAAAATTATATTTTTATAATATTTATAAAAATATAACTTCTTACCCTCTTTTTTTCCTTTTTTTCTTCTTTTTTTTTAATTATTTATACTTTTATAAATATACTTTTATTATATACTATATTTACTATTATCTTATAATATTCTTTTATTATTTAATTACTAACTTTTATAAAGTCTCCTTTACTCTTTTTTATATTTATATTATATATCTTCTTTACTCTTTTTCTATATATATATTATATACTCTTTACTAATTTAGTAGTAATAATTTTATAAATAAATTTTTTTTTATTAATATATAAGTTCTCCTTTCTTACTTATTACTTACTTATTATATAACTATTACTTATTTACTACTAATATAATAATAAGAATAAATAATAGTCTTAGATAATTAAGGCTAAAAGGGAGGCTAAGATAATAATATTATTAGTAATATTAGGTAATAAGTAAATTACTCTTATACTCTTTATTCTTTTATTATATAGTTATTATTAATTATTAATAAATTTATAATCTTATATAACTATTATTATATAAAATAAAGAATAATAAACTAAAATAACTTAGTATTTAAGTACTATTAGACTAATAATATATTCTTTATTATTATATTATAAGTATTTTACTAATAGCTTATTTAGATATAGTCTTTACTAAATATATACTTTATATATATAATAAGAAGAAGTATATTTTAATATAACTAAGTACTTATAATATTATTATATACCTTTAATATATTCTATTTCTTATTTTACTATAAAATATGGTATACTTATAATACTCTCTTAATTAACTTATAGCTAACCCTTTAAGTTATTATTAAAGCTATATAGCTTTAATTATAATAACTATATATAAAGTATAATTACTTAGAGAATAAAAATAAGCCTAAGGCTTATAAATATATACTAGCTATATACTAGATAGTAGAGGCTTATACTATTTAGGTATAGGTATAAGTAGTTATATAAGTTATATAAGTAAGTTACCTTTCCCTTTTTATATATTCTCTATTAATATCCTATAAGTCTACTTATAATCTAGTATTAGCTAATATAATTATATATAATAAGATTATTATAAAAATAAGTATAATACCCCCTTTATATTAAGATAGTATTAGTACTAAGCCTATTATTAAAGAGTAGTATATTAGTTATATACTCCCTATATATACCCTTATTAGCTAGGTAGTTAGATTTTTTATTTTATTTTTTTAATAAAATAATTCTTTTAGTATAAAGATAAGATACTATAATCCTCTTACTCTTATACTATTACTCTCTTATAATTATCCTCTTATAAAAGTCTTTTTTATAGTTTATAAGTATATTTTTATTAATAAAGTTAAATCTTTTTAGTTATAAGTTTTTTATCTTATTAAAATTAAGCTATTTAACCTAAAATAATTACCTTTTATTATAATATTTATAAACTATAATTTATTTAACCTTATAAATATTATTTTTAATTATAATATAATTTAATAATATAATTAATATAATTATTACTAAGGGAGAAAGTAGCTAAAATATATAAAGTATCTACTACTACCTATAAGGCTATTAGACTAGTTTATAATATTAATAAAAATATAGTCCCTCTAAGGGTTTTATATATATATAAAGTATTTATTAACTCCTAATTAGGAGGATAATATTATAAAAAATATATAATATTAAATAAAGGCTTAAATAATTAGTAGTATTACTACTTACTAAGTTATTAAAGGTTCTATATTAAGTAAAGATATTATTAAAGACTAAAGAAAACTATATAAGGCTCCTAATTATAAAGTAAATAATAGAAATTAAATATAAAAAAGATAAAAAAGTTATTTTTAAAAACTATAAAAGGATATTATCTTTTTATATTATTCCTTATAAGTAAACCCTAAAGGTAGTTAAATTTAACTAATATAATCCTCCTTATATAATAAAAAAAAAAAAAATAGTTATAAAATAGTAATAAGTCTTATATAAATAACTCCCCTTATCTTTCTAACTTAAAATAAATACCTAAACGCCTAATAATAAAAATAAATAATAAACTTTTTCTTTTAAATTTATATACTAATTAATCTATTCCTCCTTAGCTTCTAATAAAGCTTATAGGTAAATCTATCTTTACTTTAGAGCTTAATTCCTCCTTTCCCTCTATAACCTTATCTCTAATAACTTATTTATTAGTAATAGCTTTCTTAATAGTAGCTTATAACTCTTTAGCCTTCTTAAGTTTCTTAGTATACTTAATTAATTATTCCCTAATAATTTATAAAGCTTTCTTTATATTAATAGCTTTAGAATCTACTTAAGCCTCTAGTTATAATACTAGGGTCTTAGCTAAGGATAGGTATATAGTTTAGTATATAATAATAGCTTTATAGACTTAGGTCTATATACTAGTAATAACTAATCTATTTAGGATAAAGGGGATTAGGGATCCCTTTAAAGTAGCTATATATAAAGCTTTTATTAGTTATACCTATACTATATCTCCTTCTAGTAGCTAAATAGTCCTAATAAATATAATCCTTAATAAGCTTATCTTCCTTTTACTTAGCTAAAATACTAGAATATATTTAGTATAAGGTAAAGTCTATTTCCCCTAGTTCTAAAGCTAGTATATATACTAGGGGTATAATAAAGAGTTATTAATATTAAGGCTTAGGTTAAATATATTATTAACTAGGTTTAGGTTATTTATAAGTATAAGTTACTTATAAATTAACTTATCTTAATCCTTAATAATACTTAAAGCTTAATTATCTTTATTAGTATCTTAGCTTATAATAATAGCTTTTCTAATTACCTCCTTAAGTTCTTTTAGGATTAATAACCCTTATATAATCTAAGTATCCCTTAGCTTATAAATAGCCTAATCCTTTATAGTAAAGGCTTATTATAAGGTTATAGAATATTAGGAGACTTAAGATATTATTAATAATATAAATTCTTAAGTAATTAAGAAAAGTTATTAATAAGTACTTAGTATTCTAATAACTATAGATTCTTTATTTAGTAGTTACTTTAGCTTCTAATCTAGAGGTCCTATCTTCTTTAATTAGACTAAGGGGCTTTTAAGGGTATTAGGGCTTAAAGGGTTTACTAGCTTAAAACTCTACTTACTTTAGTTAGTACTTTATATAACTAAAGAGCCTTATATAAGACCTAGGCCTACTATCTAGCTATTAAAACTAGTAAATCTATATCTTAAATATATAGCCCTTTTATTTTATAACTAGTCTTAACCTAAGAGACCTTTTATATTACTAGGTCCCTTTATTAGGGGTATTTAGGGATTAGAGTACTATAAGTATTTATTTATATATATAATATTAGAGAATAGAATACTCTTTATTCTCTTAGGATAGGTAAATATAAACTCCTAAAGGCCTCTAATAAACTTTAGGTTTAGTAGAGGATAATACTATTCTTCTTAATTATTTATAAAGAATATACTAATCTAATCCTTTAAGAGTTTCTTACTTATCTTATATAAAACTAGACTACTAAATATAGACTACCTAGTTAATTTTAATTTATAAAGCTTATCTAAGCTATTATTAATAAATCTAAGCTAGTAAGTCTATAAAAGTAGCTTCTTAATTCTTAACTTATTAACTAGTATATAGTATAAAATATTTACTTAGAAATTTTTATTTAAGACTTAAGTTAAGTATAATCTATTCTAGTCTATTTAATATAGCTTAGAGAGGTCTAGATTATAAGGTTCTTATATAATAACCTATATATAACTATTTATAAATAGGTTAATTAGCTTATTTAACTATTTCTTCTCCTATATCTTACTTATTAACTCTAATAAGGTATTACTAGTATAGCCTTATAATAATAGTATAATATTATAGCTCCTTAAATAACTATAAGACTACTTATTCCCTTAATTACTAATATTAAGGGTAAATATAAAGAAACTATAAGGGAGTTATATATTAGTAAGTTACTAATAAAATATTAAGGCTATAGCTTTTATTTTTATATTTCTCCCCTCTAAAATAAAGTTAAAGATCTATAAAACTCCTAATTTCTTATTAAATATTATAATAACCTAGTATCTCCCTTTACTAAGGTTCTAATAGCTTATAAAGTTAGCTAGGCTAACCTAGAACCTATAGTCTAGTAGACCTTACCTATAGTATAATCTATTTTTAATTAAGCTTTTAAAGGATAATACTTTTTTTATAAACTCCTAATCTTATTTTATTTTATCTTTAGGCTTATTAAGCTTATATATAAATAATTAAGGATAACCTTTAATTAGAAATTTAGTAAAAATAATTATAATAACTTCTTCTAGTCTTTAAATAATAATCTTTAAAGTAACTAGAAGTAAGATACCTTTAGCTTATTTATATTTTAAGAGTATATTATAAAGCTTAAAGTATAATATAAGATAATCTTTCTAAGCTTCTTCTTTAATTATAAAATAGTTTAGTATATAATAAAAGCTTTTTTAGATATTTTAAAGGAGAAGATCTTTATAATTAGGGGGTTAAATAAGTTCTTCTTTTAATTAAGTAGACTTTAAGTAAAAAATTAGTAGATACTATAAGTAGGATTTAATAATAAATAAGTTAACTTACTTTTTT
>JAAHCF010000984.1:0-10465 GCA_038367545.1 Beauveria asiatica | reverse complement strand
TTTTTTTTTTTTTTTGGCCTCAATGGTTCAAATAGTGCACACCTGTCACAGATGTCTCAGCCGCCTGCCTGCGCCCCCGGTTCCCAGACACTTTTCCCAAGCATTCGGAACGGAGGAAATGACAGCTCCCTGATGGCACATGTACAATTTTTTTTTTCATTGTGTGTTGCGTGACAGACCGAGGACCCCGGGTTACAGCGCAAGTATACCAGCATCTGAGTGGACAATCTGAGGGAGGCGCATGCACAAAGAGAGTCCCAGCGCCGAAAATCTTCGCAACATGACGGCAAGAGGCATTCGTTGCTCGTCACCCGATGCTTCCCCATCCGAAACAAGTTTCTTCCTCGCGTCATAAAATTGCCCATGGTAGGAGAGTAGTTACCAGATCCCTGGTTTCTGGTTTTACTTCGGGTCCGAATTGCGCACTGGGCGCGCCTCGGACAAGCAACTTGGCCATCTTTTTTGACGCCCGTCTTGGTCCGCCACCACCGACCCAGCTTCCTGGGTCGGTGTCGCGTTTCACGGCATTCAAATTCTCCATTATCGTGGTAAATAGATGCACTGTGAATAGTAATCTTTCTCACAAAGTTTCTTTTTGCTTCATCACTAGACTATCAGAAGCTAGACATTTTCTTTTTGCACCGAGCCAACTGCGGTCAGAGATGACACCCTTTCATTGACGGGTCTACACGGGTAGCCGCAGATGGGTGTATATAAGTCATCTCTCATACCTTTACCACTACCTAGTTAGCCTTGTCTCGAGAAAAGTTGCTTAGCATCAGCATAACGCACCTACACACCACCTAGAGCCCGTTCTCTACATCCTTTCCCCTTTCCAAATAAGCATTCTCCCCGTCACCATGTGCCGTGGACACCCCAAACATCATCGCTGTGCCCATACCAGCGTATCTTGGTACTATTGTCCCTCTGCGTACCTTGATATGGGGACCGGTGCCGTTAGTCCTTGTGGAAACCCAATAATGAATGATTCACAGCCGACAAAGGCCGCCTGCCCACTCCAGCATTGCCGATTTTCCACAAAGGGTAGCAGCTGGCTGTGCTGCCAATGCAATCAAGGCCCCAACACCCAGGGCTGGTGCACACAAAAACTCACTACTCAACAGATGGGACTTGATTCCCGTGCCAGCGGCCAGCTTCAAATGACGTGCGATCATGGCTGC
The DNA here is from genome assembly GCA_038367545.1 of Beauveria asiatica. Classification (NCBI taxonomy): domain Eukaryota; kingdom Fungi; phylum Ascomycota; class Sordariomycetes; order Hypocreales; family Cordycipitaceae; genus Beauveria; species Beauveria asiatica. The sequence goes on along the minus strand of JAAHCF010000984.1, from coordinate 9,284 downwards.
TGCGAGAACTGCACTGGACTCGGTATGCTACACCTTTTGTCACAAAATGTAGACATTTGCGCTAACATGACGGAAAAAAAAAAAAAAGGCCCAGACGGGACGTTTGCGGCTTCATGGCCAGCAAATTCTTCCTCCTACGACAGTGCAAGCTCCCCATCAAGCTCTTCAGATGGAACAAACACGTGGCTATCATCACCGCCGTCTTCAAACGCGAATTCGGACTCGGGCTCAGACCATGGAAGAACCAAACACACCAGCCGGGGCAAGAAACACTCAACCAAGAAGCCCAGCTCAACAAGACGCTGAAATTGCTTCTCCCATGTGTGTTACTATATAGTATTGCTTTATTTGTATCTATTGATCGTTCGCTGTACTTATTGTACTTGTCTGTATTTAGCTATCGGGCCTTCTATTTGCTTCAAGATACTTTACCTGATCTGAGCATGGATTGCCGTTTGGGTACTTGGACATAAAATTTCAATTTGTGTTGCACCTAGTACAAATCTTCTAAAGCACATAGCGGAATGATGGCCCGTAATTCTCCTCGCCTTGTGCATTATCAGCATCTTCGACCGAGGGACATTTTTCAGCCAACTTGCGGTTCTCCCACATCAGCAACAGCCGAAGACACAATGCCAAGAGTGCAGTAAACCCCATAAAAGCAGCACATATTGCGTGACCTTTTGTATAATGAGGCTTCTCGCTCTGTGGATACAAGCGAGTCCCTAGTAGTGGACCGCATTGCCCGACAAGATTCAACAGGACGATGCCAGCCCCACGGCGCTCATCGTTGCCTTGATTGCTAAGAACCCATGGCAGAATATTCGCAATGGTCGGGAAAAGACCAACTGCTGCAAGGTAAACTCCTCCATAGCGCACTGTATTGCTGCTGGCCGCTGCAAGCATAATGTATCCTGCACTGGCAATAAGGGCCAAGGTAATGACGGTCAGTCCTCTTTGCTGTGTGCGATCGGCAACAAACGTGGAGCCAATAGTGACAAGGAAAGATATGAAATACGGCGGAGCTGACAACCCTTGCGCATTCAGCCCAGAGTATCCTATTACGTATTAGACAACATCAGCCGAATATTTTGTAGCTCAAGACGTACCCAGATCCTCCAAGATGGTTGGCAGAAACACAGGCAGAGACGCATAAGAAACGTTGCAGGAAAAATACATGACCGCCGTTAACCAAGCCTTCAAATCAAGAAAAGCCGAAAAAGTCTGTTCCCAGCTGAATTTACCGACACGAGGCCCCTTGCCTGCTTGTCGAACGCCTCGCACCAGCGCCACTCTCTTCTCATTTTCATCAAGAAACCAAGCATCATGTGGGGAGCTAGGCATGGCAAGGTATGTCACCACCGACATAACCAAAACCGGTATTCCTTCGACGAGAAATAGTAACCTCCAATTGGCCAGGTGAGAATGGCCGGAAGTGATTGCGTACGCCAACGCACCGGCAAAGCAGGTGGCAAGCGGGGCAGCCGAGAAGAATATACCGATGCGCAGTCCGATTTCTCGGCGAAGGTAAAAGAATGAAAGTAGGTAGATGGTTCCGGGACCATAGCCAGCCTCAAAGGTTGCGAGCAATGCGCGGCAAACCATCATCCCCGCAAATGATTGAGTTGCGGCTTGTGCAGTAGCAGAGATGCCCCAGCCCAGAACAAGAATGGGAACCCAAGTTCGAGGCGATATGACTTTGTACATGAAGGTCAGCGGCTCAGAGATGATGTAAAATATGTAAAATATGGTCAATAGCCACTGATATTGGCCACTGCTCAGCGACAAGTCCTTGTCCATCCCGGCGACTCGTGCATTGCTTCATTTGAAGGCGCAGGTTAACAAAGCGGACCAGTTGATGGCAGCATCGGTTGCAACGCACCCAATGTTTGAGCGATCCAAGAAGGCAAGAAGAACTGGGGTGTGCGCATAATTAGCAACGTGAATGAACATGATGATTGAATATGCAGGGGACCTACAGAGAAACCATAGAAGCGACAGGAAGTACCTGTCCAGTTTCCTGACGACCCTGAGCTCGAGGGCCGCAGCATCCGAGTCCGCCACTGGGGCCGCTTCGGCCACGTTCAAGTCGTCGTGCAATTTCACAGACATGTCGTAAAGAAAAGTTTTAATTCGAACAAGTCTCGCCAGTATACTCCCTAGCCTTGTCTGGTGCAAGGAATTGAAATACTCGCGCCGAAGTGCGCTCTGAGGGGTATTAATTGACAGCGCACAGACCTAGTATGATAGTACCAGCACAATCTGATGCGGTGTTGCTTCAACTCGCAAACTGCAATTCAATACCCCAGTGTCGTGGTCGCTATATTCTAGGCCAGTAATCCGTACTTGGACTTGAATGCTAAACTTGGATCTGGTTAAGCAAGGACGCGGCGCGACGCCAAGGCGGCAACTGGCTTTCGGGAGAGGCTGCGAGGCGTCTGATGGACTCGGTACTCAAGCCACAGCCGAAGTCGGCATCTCATGATGGCTTCTGTGTGTCAAAGCGGCTGGGACTAGCGCAGTTGAAGTAAACGAGCACGCGTAATTTGACGGAGTGGCGGGCACGTTGGGGGAGAGGGATGAAGCTAAATCCACAGCGAGCAGCTAAATAAATACTGGGTCATCTGGCGATTGTGGGGGAGTGGTTTAAACAGACCAGTTTATTTATTTAATTATTTTTTTTATTCAAGATAGATGCATATCTACTCTCCAACATCCATTGGCGGGCTGCCTTGCAATTTTTTTTTAATCAAGGCCACTTCCCGCTCTTCCATGACCGCGAGACTTGTCAAATCTATTCCGCCCCGGATCTAGACTGCAGCTCCGAGAGCAGCGAGACAAAGCTAGCCTCTCCTTGCCCTGCAAGCTGTTTAAACACTGGAAGCTGCTCACGAATCCACTCAGCTTCTTCTCCAGCCACAGGTATGGTGAATCCAGACTCGCGCGCCGTGACAATTGGCAGCATTCCAATAGCATGAAGCCTGGTCGCTGGATCCTCTACCAAGTAGGGATGTTCTGACGTCTTTGAACCCTTGCCGACAACGTCGTACCATGCGTCCTCCAAATTCTTGGCAACTTGATCGAAATCTGCCTTGGTGCGGGCTGCCGAAGTGCGCACATATGAAATGATGGTATTTGACGTCCTGGTCTCACGCACACCGGCTACAAAGACATTGCCCTGTGCAAGATCCTCTTTAACGAAGCGCACATTGACAAACATGGTTGGCGTATTGAATGCCGTGGCATGAATTTTCGTGATGGTTTGGGCCAGGCTTTGGCGCTGAGCATCCGTCAATGGGAGGGAGTGATTGACCTCGTAGTATGGCATGATGTCGAATGTAGTATCTAGTAGTATTGAGTGTGCTGTCAGTAGTAAACTTTTTGAGACAAAAAGATTGAGTAAGTGGCGAGGCTTTGTTTATATAACCTCTCCACGGCCCGCGTCCCTCTGTCTTTACAATGCACCGTGTCTCGGCTACAGTTTGCCGTAAATGTATGGCATCATACTCTCTTGGCGTATAATTTTACCTAGGTAATACAATGCCAATACTACCTATTCTCACCGGAGCTAGAGTTCAACCGCTAACATGTGTGATCTAGTAAGAATGATTACGCTAACAATGTTAAGCGCCTCGGTACGGATTACGATTAGAACTGTAACCCTAACTATAGATCTCTGCGTTTACTTACCCTAAACGACTGACAAAAGATTCCCCGGCCATGTTCAACTGGCCGACCGGTTTATTCTGGCCACAGCGGTAGCCTCTTTGCACGACCACTTGGCCGGACTAGTCGCCGCAGCAGCACGTAAAAAAAGCACACCACCAAACAAATTCCCAACACGAATGAATCTATTTACACTATGCTATAGTAACCTCTGACTATCTATGTGCGGGGATCTCTGAAAGCGGGAATGATGCCTGCATCTCCTGCGGCTCGGCTCGCTGCCCGTACTAGATTCTGTTCCGGCCCTGCCCGTCCATCTCCAGCGTCGCTTGCTCATACAACAAGTTCTGCGCAGCCGCCGCCTGCGTGGCCTTTTGAAGCGACGAGAGATAAAAATGATACTCGCAGCGCCGTCCACGAGCCCTGCCATCACCGAGCCCATGGCTGCGGCCTGCAATAAACTACTACTGGTGAGCAGAGTCAACAGCTGTGCCAACTATGGCCGCACAGCAGACTCGGCCAGGCTGGACTCCAGCCTGGTCGTAGTAGGCGCCAGCCACAAGATTGCGATCCAGTTATGAACGGCGCTCTGCCCCGACACTCATCATGGTGAAATGGAAAGGTAAGGCTGAGGAAGAGGAGGAGAGACGGGAAGTAACGAGATGGCAAAAACATGATGCTATATAGAGGTAGAAAGATGAACGAGGCCATAGAGTCACGGATAGGAAGTCGACGAGATTGCGTTACGAGGGCTGGAGATATCTTAGACACCGTGCTGCTATTACGGCAGCGTCATGGAGTTTCTGCTTTCATCACATCAAAGCCGGCTTTCAGTCGGCCGAATAAGCTCTGCAGCGGATGACGGTGCGATTTTACGCCATTCATATAACCACGACGACCCCAGCCCGTGCGTACAAGGCATGAAGTTCTTTTCATAAATCTTTCGCGACAAAATTTTCAAGATAATTGAGCCGCTCTATGCCGGCCACATCCGTCCTGCCGGTGCTCCACGGCAAGTACACTTGACCATGCGCTCGATCAAAAAACGCTCCGGCCCTTGGATGGCCGCCCGGCTAGACCCAGCGCCGCAGCCTGGGCAGCTCTTGGTGTCCGGCTCGTCGTCGTCGTCGTCCCTGTTTTGCTTCTTGTAATAGTCGAGTGCCTTTTGGTCGTCGATCAATACCGCGACACACACGCGCTCCAGGGTGTCGGCATTGAAGGTTTGATACATGACGACGTTGCCGAAAGGCTTGTTGACCACAGAAAAGGTGTCGCCGCCCGCTTCCTCCTCGCTTTTCTTATGCGCCTCGCGACCGACGAGTATCTCGGGATGCCTCGTCAGGAACGCCTGAACTTCGGCGTTGTCGGCCGTGGCGGCGGGTTGCGCCATTGGCTGCTCTGTGAGCTAGTTTCTTGTTCCTGATGAGTTTGGGGGATGGAAGTAAAGGCCACTGAAGCGCGTCAAATAAGCGCGTGCAAGAGCAAACAATGCACACAATGAGGATGGAAAGCCTACCCCTTTGAGTAGAGTGTTGGAGCAACAAGATTAGCGGCTGTTTTCCCTTTGTCTTCTTCTTAGCAGGGTGATGGTCCGCACTTGTCTCTTATTCAAATGGGAGAAAATGAAAAGGAAATACAGAGAGGGAGAAAAGAGTATTTATGGTCGTTTGTTTGCTGATGAGGGGACGAGCCTGACTGTACTGTGGCTGTACTGCCCGTTCGCACAGTGTATTATTTGCAACGGGCGCAACGCGGCATCAGCTGCCAGACTGTGGGTGCCATGTCTGAGGCTGACACTGCCAATCTTTACCTAAGGCATACTGTATTCTCGATATTCAAATCAGGGAAAAGAGTCATGCAAAAATTTACAAACCATGTCAACATGTCAAACTAGCTGCCTAGATACACCATCCGAACCACACCTTGTCCCATCACCGACTGCAACCCGCTGGGCGGGGTACGCAAGTCGGCCACTCATAAACATGGCTTCATCATCTTGCCGTCGCTTGCTCAGCCTGACGGTGCTCGACAATCACAGGGAGCTTCAACGTGGCTGACAGCTCAGCTGATGTCGGCAATTACCGCCCACGTATCGGCAACTAGGGCATCGTGCATCTGCGGTGCAGCTGTGGCCGCGGGCGCAAAACTGGCCACAGCGTGAGGCGCGCGCAAAGAGGCCCCGGGGCTCCGCCTCGCCGACGGTCCGGCGACATTGGCCCACAGCCTTGCCGGCCGCGTCCCACCGCTTCATCACCTCGCCCTTGGCATCACCGTCCCTATTGTACGTCTTGTAATACTCTTCCGCCTTCTGGTCGTCGACGAGTGCCACGGCCGAGATGCGCTCGTTTGTGTTGGCATCAAACTCCTGGTACAGCACAATGTTGTCCACCGGCTTGTTGACCAAGCCAAACGTGTCCGCACCGTGGTTGGCCTCGGCCTTTTCGAGCGCGTCTCGGCCCACCTGAATGTCGGGATGCTGGGCCAAGAAGTCCTCGGCTTGTGTTGCGCAAGCCACGAGGCCAACATAGAGCGAAACTGCCAGAGTGGCCCAGGTTTTGCCAAAGAACTTCATGTTGAATTCGGGTTGTCGTTTTTGTTGCAAGTCAAGTCTAACTAAGTAGCAACGCATTAGAATCATGAGTGCACCCATAGTTTTATCTTGTGCTTACTATGAAGAACTTTGGTGTCGTTTTTGAGTGTCTTTGCTTGGTACTCGTTGTGGTTGCTGTGATGATTGTGAGTTTCAAGTCCAAGTCGGCAGCAACAACGGACCTTTATATACCTGATCCGAGACCTCCAAATCTCACATCACTAAATCACTTTGGTTCTTTTCTGTCGAGATCAATCAGTCAACTCAGTGCACATACAGCCCCTGGTGTACAACCAGAGGCTAGATGTCTACCAGAGCATTGGCATTACCCAATAGCCAAGACGAGGCGACACCGAAACGGTTGCACACATGCGGCTCAACCACCAACCACTTTTAATCAGCCAAACTGACTGTAATTCAACAGCATTAGTGCTTACTTGAATATTGAGTCTCGTTTTGATGCTCTAAACTTCCGCGGTACTCGCACGCAGCGCCGATCTACTTCATCACATTCTTCCGGGTTTCGGTCGGCTAGAAGTCGGAACTTGCCAAAAGAAGTATAGATACGCAAGAACGCAAATATCTGTAGCAAAGAGTACAATACCCCCGAGAAAACACTCGAAATCATTTTGACCTTAAAATGGTATTACACCGCCAGTTGTGACCGGAACCCCGTACGGCAGAACGAACGTGAGACGAGACCTAAAACCAAAAGCTGTCTTCTATACAATATTTATCCCGATTATACGAGTTCTGACCCTTTGTATTCATCTAGATGCTTCAGTGCATACCTGTAACACATCAAGAGTGCAAATAGTTTTCGGCCATTTCTCACAATGTGCTGTGGCAAACAATATTGTCTCGGCCTTGAAAAGCCGATTACGAGAGAATTCGCCTTTGGGAAGAGACGCATTCTCAGAAGGGGTCGAGATGAGCATGAAAATCTGATCACTCGTCTGACACGGCAGATCTCCCTGCAGGTGAGCGCATAAAAAAGGAAATAGAGCTGTGGTAGTCAGCCAACTTACCTTTATTGGATCGCACCGGAAAAGATGAGGAAGCAAATGGGATTATTATCTTTTGAACCATTTCTTGTGATGGAAAAATTCATAATGCGCTTGGCAGGTCGCTGCATAGGGCTGTTTTCTTCAATAGTATCTTGCGTAGCTTGCTCTAGTGGTGTAGTTTCCGGAGCTAATTACATTGGCCACTGGTGAACAATAGAGAAAAACACAGGAAATTTTAAGAGGTGGATTAATGGCTACCTTTCAATGCGTTGCATGCTGACGTGAGTATAAAGGTGCTGCTGTCTGAGACTTGCGCACTGAAATTCCGTCTATGGATGGCCAGCTCGCGCATGCCGCGTCGCACGCTTTTTCTCACCTGATCTTATGTATCACACTGCTCCTTCGAAAGCTGGTCTCTGACGCGGATTATTAATGAAATACATGATTGAAGATTGTGGCCCAATCTGGAATTGACCGGTTTCAGGTTTTGGTGCGCCGGTTGAGCTGGCGTACATATCGCGCAGTTCCACGCCAGCCGCCAATGTATCGTGTCAGCCGCGAGATAATATCGGAACCAGCTGGAGGCCGACTTTAGATCTTCAGCGACATCGAGTACTTTTATTTCCCAAGTCGATAAAAGCCAGACAGTTATGACCTTAGTTGTCAAATTTCATAACTTTTATAATTTAATCACGGCAAAGATGGAAAGCTCGATGTCATGCGTATCTTGGTACCCGATCTTCATACAGGCATTTACAGCGGTATACCAAAACACCTGCATCTGCCCAACAAACAAGCAGATGAATTCGCATCAGAGCTGGCGTCAAAGAGCATAAGAGCCCTGAAAAATGTCTACATACAACGAATGCACATTTGACAGGCCGTTCCTCAACACGTGATTGTCCAGTGGAGTCATTATGAGTCGAACGAAGAACAGACATCCGACGCCGGCCACGATGCTTGAACCTCGTAACTATACATCATCAACCTAGTCGTCATCATGGATCAACCTGTTGGGCCTCTTGTCTCAACTGAATCAGCGAAGCTCCCAACTGGCATCGAGCTTTGCGGAAAATTTACCGGCCTACGCAGGCTAGATCCCTCACATGCGACGAGCCTTTTCAAGCATCTTGGCGGGAAAGAAAACTTCTGGCGATGGACATACATGATGACGAGCGGATTTCCATCCATGGATAGTTGCACAGAAGCAATTGGCGAATGGGCTGAAAAGTCAGATCCATTCTTCTATTCGGTATACGACCAGTCGCTCTCTGACTCGTCGTCAGAGCCTGCCGGCATGGTGTCCTACATGGCGGCGGTTCCGGATCACCGACGAATCGAAATCGGTAGCGTTATTCTGGGCGAAAAGCTCGTCAAGTCGCGACAAGCCACGGAAGCATTCTATCTCTCCATACAACATGCGATTGAGGATCTTGGGTACCAGCGCGTGGAATGGAAAGCCAATGCTCTCAACGCACCCAGTCTAGCTGCAGCAACCCGTCTGGGATTTACATTTGAAGGAATCTTTCGGTAGGTGGATAACAAATTGCTAACTGCCTGGGATCGCTCACTAATGACGACTTTCAGCAAACATATGGTCATCAAAGGCAGGCGGCGTGATACTGCGTGGTTCAGCATCACCGATGATGAATGGCCAGCCATCAAGGCTGGTTTTGTTGTTTGGTTGGACAAGGATAATTTTCATGACGACGGGAATCAGAAGAGGACGCTGCAGCAGTGTAGATTGTCGAACGGCACAGAATCCATGAAATGAAGAGCTCGCAGCTTCTCATTGACGCCGGGCACCTGGCCATGCCTGTGGTCACTTGGTCTTAAGGAAGCGGGATTATCAGAGACCTGGATGCTTCTCGCGCTGTAGCGGTAGCGACAGCGTCGCCGGTTGTGGCCATTACCTGGTGCGGGCAAGCCTTGAACTAGACGTTACTATACCTGGCCACGGCTACGCAGATACCAGACTGATTGATACAGGTGCGTAGGTACATAGCTACATTGAAGAAAAA
>JAAHCF010000983.1:0-10502 GCA_038367545.1 Beauveria asiatica | reverse complement strand
AAAAAAAAAAAAAAAAAAAAAAACACAAAAAAGCTTGATAACTACGTCTCCTCCGTCATCTCATATTACATACAACTTGTGCCACCATGGATCGTCAGCATTGCGCCAGCCCGGCCCTGTCGGACACCACATACTATAGCTTCAACGATATCGAGCTCGTCGAACCGCCAGAGCCCGCCAACGACGCAAACTGCTACGCACAGCAACGGCTGCAGCACAAACAAGACTTTGACCCGTTTGAGGCGTCCAAGATGCAGCGGCAAGACTCTGGCTACGAGTCCTACGAGCCGCCCTCACCGCGCACGTCCATGTCCAACAGCAGCCGGCCGTCTGGCACTGTGACGCGGCGCAACTCGTCGGCGTCCACTCCGCGTGCACAATCATCCAGACCTTGTAGGCGGCCATCAGCACGCTCCTACAATACGTATTCGAGCGGTAGTCAAGCACCCTACAAGGTCCGATCATACGCCCAGTCGCAGCCAGTAGGCTACGTGCAGTTTCCCACGCCTGATCTCGTCGAGCTGGCGGAGCCCAACCCCTCAGAGGCCGCGGCGGTGGCCCAGCCGCCTCAGACGACGCATTACTGGACCAGCGACAGCACCCGCCGTCTCGAGTACGCCGCCATTGATGCTGCCGGCCGCGGGGTCACGGGCTGGATGCGCAAGCACTTGGTTCCCGATTGCCTGGTGCCGGACCAGAAGCACCTGTCGTTTGACGACGATACTGGTAGCGTCCGCAGGTATCGGCTGCACCTGGAAGATGACGTCGTAGAGAAGCACCGTCACAACGCGCAGGCAACACGCCGCAGGACCTGGCGCTTCTGGCGCGAGTAGCCCGGTGCCAACCAAGCCTGGCGCTTTTCTGGGCGAGGGGGGTCAATGTCATTTCTTCCTTTTTGAGGAGCTTTATGTTTTTTTTACGCATTTTTTTAATGATTTTCTTTTTGCATTTCCTTTGTTATTCATCTCACATTTCAACAGCGGTGAGCATATTCGGCGTTTTATACCCTTTGGCATTTGCACAGCAATCGCCAGTACCATGACAGAGAATGGAAGCATTTTGCAAATTGGGCCCAGCTACAAACATGAAGAAATTGGATACGACCTGAATGGAATTCTAAAATATGCATCATCCTGCACTTTGCATGGTAGAAAGCATACGAAAATTATTAGCATCACAATACAAACACTCATTTAAACCCGAAACGAGCGTCATTGCGTAACATTTTTGTAAAATTCCTCAACTTATATTTTATAGTATAGGAATGGCACAGCTCCTTCATCTCACTCTGCATATGTAGAGGCTCCATCGGGCTACCCTCCACAGCAACGAAAAAGGCCAATATGCATGTCCTCTAGACCAACTATTCAGACTGCCTATGAGCCATTGGATGGCAACCGCCTTTTCGCGATCCGCGAAAAAAAGAAAATCCTCACCAAACCAACATTGATTCTCGAGACTGAGCGGGGAAAGTGCTATTTATGGCATCTTACGGTTTGAAGGGACGTGCACCCGTTGAGTAGGCTTTTCGTCCCGATCGACGGAGGTTGATTGGAAAGCGCATCGGAGCAAAGCCCGGGTTGCCCCACTTTCGCGGCCCCGGCAAAGGCTTCCCGAGCAGCTCTAGTAGAAGCTTGGTATGTAAACTATGGCCAGGGTTCGTGATCACGCCGACGTCTGCAATCCGGCATCGGCAAGTCTCATTCGACGACTCGTCAAAAGGAGAAGCCCTTCGTTAACCCTCAGACGATGGGCAACCTGATCAAGGGTTTTATTACCGGCTACTTTGCGATTTGAAAATGCAATCGGTAGACACCAAGTTGCATGGCTTCGCTTCGCATTGCCAGATTCACGATAGCGGCTAATTATATATTTCATCGGCTTTCGATTTAGTAAAATATGTCCCTGCGCAGAATACTTCAACATGGCAATCTATATCATGGTCAATTCTGTTGGAGCAGGGGAGCTTGCTCACAGAGAGGGGGAGAGATGGCGGGTCGCCGGCTCGGTGCGGCGTCGCTGTAGATGAGGCTGAAAACTCAAGAATATAGTGCAAAAATCTGTAGATGAGTTTTGAAATCATCATCTCAATCAATTCCACACGCATTGTGCATCTCGCATATTTACAGCATGTCCTGCAACCAGAGTTCCAAGATCCAGAAATGCTGACATAATAATGCACCCCCTTGCCGAGATAGTTGGCATCAACACGCGCTAGAGCCTCCTTACACGTCTCCCCCCCCACGAGAGCTCAGATCCATCCGTCACCAAACCTTTAATCAACCAATTTCTCTTAATATCTTCCTTCTTCTTCTTCTTCAGAACCAACTATTTACAGTCTTTCCTTACCTAGAGCTTCCCCGCCCCAACCATGACGCGCGCACAGCAGACCATTTCCTTTGGCCTCTTGGTCTCTTCCGTACGTCTTTTGTTTCGCGACAACTCGTCGAGCAGTTTCCTGCGCACGACCCTTGTCCTCCTCCATCCCCTACGCAAACCTCAATCATTTTGCTCTGCCTTGCTGGCAATTGTGCTAACCTCTTGGGATTATCAGCTCTATCTAGCCCTCTACCTCCAGTTGATTCCTCTCCCGTCCCTGATCCAGGAGCAGGTCGTCCCCGTCGTAAGCTTCTACAAGTTCACCCAAGCTCCTCGCCGGACCAGTTATGCTAACGACATGTCGTCGACGTCAACGTCGTCGTCGCGCGCCAAAACATACAGCTTCCCTTTTGGGCTCTCGTCTCCTTTGGGGCGCTCCTCCTCTTCCGTCTCGGCCTCGGCGTCTTCACCTTTAACGATGTGCCCGAGGCGCACAAGGAGCTGATGCAGGAGATTGACCAGGCAAAGGTTGACCTCCGCAAGCTCGGCGTCGACGTCGACTAAAACACACACGACACACAAACACTACTGCTCTTGGCGGAGAGTAGCTCCTACGCACTACCGAAAAACGAAGAACCCCTCCTGTTCATTGAGAAATGCGCACTGCGCAGGGTCGATGACGAGAGCGATGGAAGAGACAAACAGAAGCATGTGCGAGAGGATCCCAAGCAGATCATAAAGGCTAGTCACATGGCACCTAATGACGAAACTACGCGGACCGACCGGTGACAAAGGAACGTTTTGCTGCAGCAAGACTGGCTGCGGTTTACCAGATTTACCCTTGAATTAATACTTTGGGGTTTTGCTTGTTGCCCGGATATCAAGAATAAAATAAATGTGGAAAAAGCCCAAACAGATGTATATGCGCCTGTCGCTCCTGTCATTTTCCCATGTGTGCATGCATCCCATTATCAACATCTTATTCAAACACTAGCGTCGACCAGTAGGGCTGCGACCTTGCGTGCGGCGACATCTATATCCTCGCCACGCCGCACCAGATCCCGAAATAGGCCTCCCAGCTTGCCCAAGCTGCCACGGCGATCGGCTCGTCTCCCTGTTGGAAAAAAAAAAAAGAACCAAAAGTCAGCACCATTGTCACGCGAGGCATGGGCGCTACAGAACAAGACTTACACTTCCCCGGCACGCCCTCTAAAATCGCGAGCTTACTTTCCGCCTCGCCCGTCCAGTCAAAGCCAATCTTCCACTCAAGCCGTACATGAGCGTGGTCCCTCTGGCTTTCCCCCGCTTCAATCGGCATGTCGTACGCCTGCTTGCCCATCAAGTACCTCAGATCGGCGCCCCTGAGCACGATCCGCTCCCGCGACGACGACGACGGCGCCGCCTTTTCGCCGCTCTGCTCAGCTTGTCGACGCATCGCCGCCGCGGCCTGTGCCGGCCCGCCCTTGGCGAGCACCTCTGCGTCGAGGCGCGCCCACGTCTCTGCGCGCTCGACGGCGGCGCGCCGCCACTCGGCCATGGCCCAAAAGAGCACGCCCACGTTGCGCTGCATGCTCCTGTTGCAGGGGCCCTCGCAGATGGTGTCGACAAAGGGCTGCAGCTCGGCGGCGGCGGCGGGCTCGAGCGACAGGACGCGGAGCTCGAGGATGGCGAGCGTCACGGGGTTGACAATGAGCTCGACGCGCGCTTGGAAGAGACGCTCTCTGTCGCGCAGCGTAAGAAGACGCCGTTGGCGGAATGGGTGCTCCCGCGTGGCGGGCAGCGCGGCGATGCTGGATGTCACGTCAAACGGGCTAAACACCTTTAGATAGCCGAGTTCTTCCTCGGCCGACATCTCGATGGGGTGGTGCGACGCAATGTCTTTGCTGTCGTCCTTGTCCGGCACCAGCGTGGCTACCGGTCTGCTAAAGGGCAGGAGACCGATGGGATTGAGCGCCGCCAGCATGAGCTGCTGCGACTGCGGCTGCAGCGCCAGAGGATCCGCAGGGATCAGCGACCGCCGCAAGAGATCCAGAATCTTATCCTTGTTCCCTGGCGCAGCGTAGCGTCCCGTATTTTGCGTGCTGAGCAGCCGCGCATTCTCCTGCGTCGCCATCTCCAGGTCCCTCTGCAGCTGCGCAAGCTCCTCGCGCAGCGCGTTCCGCTCCTTCACCTTGTCCGGGTCCTGCAGCGACACGTTTCGCGCCGGGTCAGGGCGTGCCGTATCGCGTGGTCGATCGTCGGCGCCGTCGGCGGCGGGTGGGTTCGGGCGACGCTGCAGCGCCTGAGGCGTCGGCACTGGTTGTGGCGGCTCCTCTTCGTCGGGCCGCATCGGTGGCTGCTTGAGCGGCGAGGATTTTTGCTTTGCTCTCCTTAACCAGCGCGATGGGCTGCCGTGTATGCCCCTGGACGGTGAAGATGTGACAGGGTCTGGTCTGGCGGGGGGCAGCTCCGGCTCGGGTTGCAGCGGGGGGGCAGCCGTGCCAGTAGCTGGCTTGGGACGAGTTGTCCTGGGCACAAATTCAGCGGTCGGCTTGTCTGTCGTTCTTTTTCGTGTTGTTTCGGCTCGTGATGCAGTGCTCGTTCTCGTAGGTAGGGCTGGCAGCGGCTGTTGCTGTCCCGGAGGTGCTAAAATTCCCCCACGGGCTAGCCGACGGCCTGGTGCTGTTTGCTGTTCGCTGGCAGTGGCTGTTTGCTCGGCGGTCTGCGCGGCGGATGCCTCTGCCGCAGCTGAAACTTGTTCGCGCTCTACAATCTCTGGATTTTGGCGCATTGTGCTGGCTCTGGTCGGCGACGCATTCGACGGGCGGCGGCGTCGCGACCGCGGTGTTGCGCGGTCTTCTCGGCTGGGGCTCGACACGTCTGCGGCGCCGCTGGTCCGTCGTCGTTTTGGCGATTGCTCATCCATTATAGCGGATAAACGAGGATGGCGCTTTTTTTCAAGATGTCGTCTTGTATTTCTTCATGTCCGCTCGAATTTTGTCGATATCACGTTTCGATGAAAAGTATCAACGGTCTTGAAGATCGGTCGCGTAACCGTGATGGCGCCAAACAAAAGAGTGGGTACTCGCAGCCCAAAGAGGCAAGTTCGAATTTCGCCTACCATGACAGCGAGCAATGCGAGCAAATGAAATATTGTTGAAGATAGAACTGCTCATCATTAAAGTCTGTGGTCTTGAAGGTAATGTATAATACAAATTTACGAGTATCCAGCTTATGCAGGTCGTTTCCGCCCGCAATTAGTGTCCAACTTTCTCGCACCACCAGCTTCGGGCCTAGGTATGTACAGTATCTTCCGTCGCATATGCCTGTCGAGCTTTCCTTTATGCTATATGACCCAATATGCAATATGCAATCGACTCGATGCCCAAATGTCCTTATATCTTTATAAAACCGCGCTCGGCCAACTTTGTCTCCCTGAGAGATGCTGAAGGTCCTTGCACAGCAACAGGCTGTAGAATGAGGGTTTCCATCATGATGATTGCTTCTTTTATCTGCTGTGATTCTTCCTCTGACACCTGCCTCATTTCATCTCCAATTACAAAACTGCGCGCTAGTCGGTCATCCACGAACAGACTTTGTCTGCCGAAATAAGGCTCCACGAGCCTGTCGTAAGTGTCGGGAGTGATGACAGGCAGTGGTCCGATGCTCGTGTGAACGTTCCATTTCACAGCAAGACATCTAAGAACGTTGACTGCCTGCTCAGCGAAATGATGGCATGGTGCGATCTCCTCGAGGCTGTCGATACCCAGCTTCACGTCGTCGACAATGCCCGGATCGACTTTTGTGCCGCCGCCGTTAGGGTCTGGACGGGCGCTCAAAATTCCAATAATAAGCAAAGTAATGGAAGAAGTGAGTATAAAGTGCGGCAGAAACGTCGGTGTCCTCCTGAGCGTGTAAAGCTGCGCATAGCACTTCAGCAGAGTGTGGATAGAGCTTGCAGACTGTAGGCAAACATCCTTTGGGACAATTTCAGATCCCGCGATGCGTAGGCGGATAAAAGGCCTGAATAACAGGAGTATGCTGAAGTGATACTGCATGCTACATCTGTGTTATTATACGGCTGCGAGGTTTGGTCATCGCTTGGCTTCGACTCACTGGGAAAACAGGACGGCCGGAGTGAAGTTGTAGCCCATTCTTAAAGCGGTAGGCACATTGTCAAACCAGGTAGCAAAGTTTCGGTATATATCCAGTAGGCGCTTTGCGGTAACTGGCTCTTCAGGTGAGTGGAATAGGTAGAGTATTTGATGAGTCAACTCGCTTAGCTCGGCATAACACTTGAATACCGAACGTACATGAGACGGCTGTCCATGAAAGCAGTTTGACGGAGTGCCTGGAACAAGTCAGCGCAGAAATAGAATAAAGCCACAAAATGGTGTCTAGAGCTACTAACCCGAATCGGTGTATGGAAGCCAAAGGGAGTCTTCAATGTTTGGCAATGTGGGTGGTTTAGGTGGTTTGATAAGACGGCTCGAGAAGCACGGTAATGAACAAGTCTCAATGGAGGACCATGACCTATTGCGCAAGCTCTTGTTAGATAATTTTGGACATTCTGCCGGGATTATACGCACTGGTCTAGTGAGAATGCTCCCCAGTAGGTGGCACTCAAAACGGTAAATTCGTCAGTTACTCGGGCGTCTTGCGGGTTCTCAACTATATTATGCAAACCCATCTCGATTGCGATTCGCATGCTTTGACCTGCATAAGCTATACTGTCTGCAGTGTGACCACAGCTAGCCTCCCGGATCGACAGTATTCCCAGAGTCTGAATCATCAGCAATGAGTGGTAGTCGGTCTCGCGGCGCAGGAGCTCAAGTGACTCGTCGAAAAAGTGCTGACCAGAGGTCTGTGGATCATCCGGATCGGCCCTCGTCTTGGGAAATGTTGAGAAGCGGCATCCGAGAGCAAGTAGCGCATTGACAAGCATCGAGGAACAATATCTCGGCCTCCCTTGGCTGAAGTCGCGGAGGAACTGCTCTTTGCTTAGCGAGGCAAATGTGGGATACTCCCAGCAAAAGTATAAACCCAGAATGTGCTTTACTAGCTCGATATCACTGGTGACTGTGGTCCAAGTTTCGGTACTTTGCTTGATCAGTGACTCTTGCAGAGAGGCGACGGCTTCACTGAGTTCGGGGTGTTCTCCCGGGCTGCCGATGATGTGATTGGTCTGCCGTGTCTCGGACCAGTTTGCGACGCGGGATCTTGCTGGCTCTGGAAGACCATCGGGATATCGCGACGACTCATCAAGTAGAAAATTCCTTTCATGATGCGCGTGGCTGGGAATCGCCAAGTTTCGCTGCACGCTCGGTTTGAGGGTTGAGTCGGCACGATCCCCCCCTCCAGGGCCGCCATGTATATTTGCTGTATTGGTCGGCAAGAGCTGACTAAAATTATTGTTGTCGTAACCAGTGACTCCATTCGCCGAGGCTTCGTATTGTTGTTGCTGATGCGGTTGCTGTTCTGTGCGCCTGAGCCAACCTGCGATGCTGTCGAGAGGTTGTAGGGCTTGCAAACGCGCCAGGACCTCGTCTTGAACCCTGGGCTGATTGAGGCCAGCCAAGACGAGATCAACCTTTCTTTGCTGTTCTTGCAAGGAATCAAGTTCTCTTCGAAGTTCACCTTTTGATTGCCGTACCGGAGTCTCATAGATACAAGTACCTCGGTTTCGAGCTTCGCATCGACCACAAGGCTGGTTTCCGTCGCACTGAGCTCTTTGTTGGCATTTTTGCGGTACACGAGGTGAATATAACGCAAAAAAAAGAATTGAAAAAATAAAAAATAAAAAAGTAAAAAAATAAAAAAGGGGGAAAAAAAGACTTTCCATACCTTGGCACGCTTTAGGCGGCACTCGTTGCATGCATTGGTTGTGACGGTACCTTGAACGCGGCTTCGCCTAGACTGTTGATTGCTGGCTGGCGGCGTGACTGCCTCTGAAGCCGCTGTTTCGTAGCCTTCATTTCTCTGCGCTGGCGGCGCGTTTCTATCTGTTCCCTCTCGGCTTTCCATTCCACTTTGTAAAATCGATCAAGTACACTTAGGTAGAGAGACTGGCTTTTTATTTCCCGATGTCAAGCGGTTAAAAGGATGTCTAATGATGTGCATGGGCTTGTGTTGCGTCATGGTGACGGTGTCAATGGCGAGAAACTCGCTGCTTCGTAGCCATTAGGCTTACTCGGATGGCACATGAGCAGAAACAGTAGATCAGAAATAGTAGATTAGAAATATTAGATCAGATATAGTAGTCCCAATTTGAGATTGGTTGACTGGGCAGGTGGGAATGGCTGATACCTCCCCGTACCTAACGCAACCACCACGAGCCGTGTCGCATACAGATAGCGAAAACCGGTTCCAAGCAAAAATATTTTAGAAAAAAATATTATTCTACTAGGCATCCTCAAACGTGTAAGCCTCAGCACTTTCGGTAATGTATCGGTATATTCGTCGGTGCGAAACCGAGCGCTGACAGCCGTACCTTTTAATTCGTCTTCCTACTTTGTCTTACTGCCCATTGTTGATGTCTGTCTGCAGGATGATTCTCATCCAATTAAGCGCCCACCCATGTAGTCATTCTGCCAGCTTCAGGTCATGCCCTACCAAGCTAATCATCTCACTTTATCTCTAATCTGACCCTCGTCCAGATCCGCGTTTCGAAGGCACCTCTTGGCCCATCACACTGGTGCCTCCCGTGTCGTGGATTTTGGGCTGATGAGACTCCTTGGTCCACTACCACTCTCTCCCGTCGCCACAGTTGTTCTGCGATTTATCGCAGAGGTCGAGTTTGTAAACTACATCTCATACTATCATTAATATTGTTTGAATGCAAGTGCGTCAAGGTGTTTGGATGTACCTTCATAGTGTGTTCCCAGCCTATAGTTGTAGCCTGCGGATCTGCGCTTGACTGCGCCATGACGCAATAGAAGTCATGACAACTTTGAATTCGCATCAACATGCACTTGGAAGCAACTGGTTTAAAGCTGTTGCTAGCTCTCTGAATTTTCTAGGACTGACGCAATTGATTCTCAGAAATGTGTTTTCGGTACATACCGCGGAGATGGTCTACAGCTAGACCAGGCCTTTCATGTTGATGGACAGAAACCCCAGCGGTCGCCAGCAGCTACTCACTATAATTAGCCAAATAAATATGTAAAAAACAAAGATTCCTGAGTACTTTATTTAGGGAACAGAAAAGTGGTTTAGTAGACTTTACATCGCTACAATTCAATCAATAGCTAGTCTTATGCTTCCAAGATATTAGTAGGTCTCTCTTTTATCCGAGAATGCTCCTCGTGCAAGGAGCTGGTCCAAGGCAAACAGTGGCGCGCAGTTGGGTGAGACGCGCGCTCAAGAAATCGGCCGCGGACAATTATTGCTGACTACCAGGTAGATCGGGATGAAGACGACGCTACTGATGAATTTAACATGGTCAAAGGTAGGACCCGAGGAGCCAAGCCAAGAACGGGCAGCTACAAGGAATGAGGCTAAAAGGTTGCATTGTATGAGTAGCCACTAGTTATAGTTAGGCTTTTGACAACCACACCTGAGAGCTCATACCTGGACTGTTCAATTGCACAAATTTGTGCCAAGTATCCGTATTGTACCTTTCACTGCTGTGACTTTTCGTATTGGGCTTCTATGATGGGAATCATCAGAACGCAGCGTCTGTCATTGACGGCCGACCGACACAAATGTCGACATGACTTGACAATGCCGCTACATACCTAGTTGCGGGGTTATGAGCAGCAATTCAATTCGAGTATATGATGAGGTTGTCAAAGTGAGGGTACAGGCGCAGGTGTTTGTATGTGGTGTAAACTCACAGCAGAACTTGGTTGGCTAGGGCGGCTTGTCATGGGGATACATGTACGGGCATCTACAACAAAGGGGAACTGGTATTAATGAAATTGTTGATCTTTTCGCTCAAATTTCTAAAACTTATTTCTTCTTTATAAAAAAAAACTTAATTTATTTTATAATGTGCTTTCTGCACCTGCAAGGGCCATTTTCTTGTAAAAGGCACATGCAAGGCCGAGCTAGCTTTCCAGGCCGTTTGACCCTCCACTCTGCTCTGACATCATCCCGAACACAGCCGAACATCGGTCAAGCCATCTTTTTTTTTTTTTTTTTTTTTTTTTTTTTTCCCCCTTTCCCTCCCCCCTTCCCAAGCCCACAAAACCCCTTCTACTTTT
>JAAHCF010000982.1:0-10503 GCA_038367545.1 Beauveria asiatica | reverse complement strand
TTTTTTTTTTTTTTTTTTTTTTTCGTGGCTCGGCATTGGCTTGAATGACCAACAAAACAACGTGGGGGTGCCCAGAGTGCCCTATTCGCTGAGTGGTGCCGTCGTTATTACTCCGTAACTAGGCTGCCGGCCACTAGCGTCGTTTCGTCCGTTCTTTGTGGAAGCCTTCCCATCTTGAGCTTACTGTGCGCTCGTCACCGTTTGTTTTTGCTTGCTCCTGTCCCTTCACGATGGCATCTGCCGAGGCTTGATCTGGTTGCAAACCCGTCTCTGTTCCAGCACCAAACGTCATGCGTCTTCTCCAACACGCCTGGCTGCTATCGGCCATCATCGCCGCCGTTGCATTGACTACAACCTCCACCGACGGCATCACGGCCTTTATCAAGCGTAGGCTGCCAGACCATGCCGCCAACTTTCAAGTGAGCATAGACAATGCTGCTGCGGCGCCTGTCACGTCCAGTGACCGCTACACCGTGTCCAGCGGCAGCAACGGCAAGATCCAGATCCAGGGCACCTCTCCGAGTGCCGTCCTGCAGGGGTGAGTGTTGCGCCGCCAGCGCGCATGAGGCAGAGGAATGACGCCCTGGCCTTGGCGCGTTTGATTTGCTAATCTTGAAACCACACCGCAGCCTGCATCGCTACCTCGCAGATGTCGCTCACGTCGATATCTGGTGGTTTGTCGGAAGCGAGCTGGACAAAGCTCCCAAGACGCTTCCGCGCCTGAACAAGACCCTCGAGGGTGCCAGCATCGTCCCGTACCGCTATCACTGGAACACTGGTGCGTCGCAGGATTTTTCTTGTCTTTGGGGAAAAAAAGTAGTTGAGCCAATACTTACTCGGCTTTACAGTGACAACCTCATACACCAGCGCTTTCTGGTCATGGGAAGACTGGGAGCTCCAGCTCGACTGGATGGCCCTCCGCGGCGTCAATCTCGCTCTTGCCTGGACAGGCGTTGAGAAGATCTTTACCGACGTGTTTCGTGACATTGGTCTCACCCAAGAGGAAATCAACTCTTTCCTCAGCGGCCCCGCGTTCCTTGCCTGGCAGCATTTCGGCAACATCCAGGGATCCTGGGGCGGCGACCTCCCCCAAGCTTGGATTGATGATCAATTTGCCCTGCAAAAGAAGATTGTCAAGCGGATGGTCGAGCTTGGCATGACGCCAATCCTGCCCGCCTTTCCCGGATTTGTCCCTGAAAACATCACACGCGTCTGGCCCAACGTCAGCCTAGCCGAGAGTCCCAAATGGAGTGGCTTCTCCGGCCGCCTCACTGCGGACAAGTACATCACGCCGTATGACCCGCGCTTTGCCGAGCTGCAAAAGGCGTTCCTCACAAAGCAAAACGAAGCCTACGGCAACGTGACTAGCTTCTGGACGCTCGATCAGTTCAACGAGAACAAGCCTGCTTCTGGAGAGCTCGAGTATCTAAGAAATGTCAGTCACAACACCTGGCAGACGCTCAAGGACGCTGATCCTAGTGCTGTATGGGTGATGCAAGGCTGGTTGTTTGCTTCAGACAAGGCGTACTGGACTGATGATCGTGTCAAGTCTTTTTTGGACGGCGTTCCCGTCAATGAAGACATGTTGCTGCTTGACCTCTTCGCCGAATCTACCCCTCAGTGGCAGCGTACAGATTCATTCTACGGCAAGCCTTGGATCTGGTGCCAGTTGCATGGCTACGGAGGCAACATGGGTCTTTATGGCCAGATTGAAAATGTCACTAGGAACGCTGTCGAGGCCGTGCAAAAGTCCAAGTCTATTGTCGGGTTAGGTCTGTCCATGGAGGGACAGGAAGGCAATGAAATCATGTACAATCTTCTCCTTGATCAAGCGTGGAGTGAGGAAGCTCTTGAAACCGACAAGTACTTTTCCGATTGGGTGACGGTTCGTTACGGAGCTGATGGAAAAGAGATACCCAAAGAACTGTACACTGCCTGGGACAAGGTCCGGTCGACTGTCTACAACAACACCGATCCTTCCGTCACAGCAGTCGCAAAGTCCATCTTTGAGCTTGTTCCCAGCACCAGCGGTCTTGTCAACCGAACCGGCCACCATGCCACCAAGATCACTTATGACACCGAGATGCTCATCAGCGCCTGGAATGACATGTTCAACGCCGGCAGCCAGGCGAGATGGCTCTTTGACAACGAAGCATACCGCTACGATCTCACCGACTGGACGCGCCAGGTACTGGCCAACGCGTTTGAAACGACCTACAACAAGCTCGTTGATAAGTACAAGAGCAACAACATCAAAGCCGTCAAGTGCGCCGGCAGCAGGCTCCAGGCGATTCTGCAGACCATGGACCAAGTTCTTGAGATCAATGCCCACTTTCGACTGTCCACCTGGATTGAGGCGGCGCGCAAGAGCGGCGGCGACGCCGCCGACTTTTTCGAGTACAACGCCCGCAACCAGGTCACGCTCTGGGGTCCCAACGGCGAGATTGAGGACTACGCCTCCAAACAGTGGGCCGGTCTCATCGGCGACTATTACGCCCACCGCTGGCGGATGTTTGTGGACTATCTCGTCGCCACGGATCCCGGTGACTACGACCAGAAGGCGTTTAAGAAGACGCTGATAGAGTGGGAGAAGGAGTGGAACAACAGGACCATGCAGGGAGAGGTTAAGGCCCAAGGCGACACGGGCAAAGGCGGCATGCAGATTGTCATGCGCGACACGGCAAGGAATTTGATGGACATTTTCAAGGTATAAATCTGAAGCGTACATGAATAAATCTAGACTATTGGAAACGTCACTATAAAAGTTCCTGCAAAGCCCCCTAATCAGCGTTCAACAAAGGTGGTAATGATGACGGTAGTGAACACATAGGCAAAGTTGACCCAATTGCTAACGGCTACAGAGCATCGGCCCATTGCAGCATCGTGCTCGGCTCCAGTCTCTTGCTCCAGTCCGGGTCGGCATGCACGTTCCTGACCACACCCGCCTTGTCAATCAGGATATTGGCCGGCACGGGCAGCTCGCGCGAGTCGTCGCCGTTTCGCGTGACCTGGTCGATGCCCATGGTCGTCAACACCTCGGCCAGCGAGTCACCCTGGCGCCAGACGAGGCCCAGTCTGCGCGCCACTGCGTTGCCCTGATCCGAGAGCACCTCGTACCGCAGCTCATTCTTCTGCACCGTCGTCAGCGACGTGGTGGGCAGCTCCGGCGAGACGGCGACGACGGCGACGCCTCTGGCCTCCAAGTCGGCGGCGTGCTTTTGGAGAAAGGACAGCGCGACGTTGCAGTACGGGCACCACTCGCCGCGGTAAAAGGTGAGGAGCACGCCCTTGGAGGCGGAGGCGAGGAGGGCGTCGAGGGAAACGGAGGCGCCGACGGCGTTGGGGAGGGAGAAGGCGGGGAAGGAGGTGCCGGGCTGGATGACCTGGGAGAGGTCAAAGGTGGCTTTGTGGTCGGAGATGGCGGTGAAGATGATGTCGCTACTATCTTTGGGGACGTTGGTGCGGACGTGATTTTCGATGCCGGCGAGGGCTTCGGTCTGTGTGGCCATTTTGATATATGAATGTGAAGAGAAGTAGGTGGAATGTTAAAGTATAATGTAGCTGCGCTATGAATCGATTTGAGCTGTAAATAAGTGTAGTTGAGCTGGAGAAGTCGTGGCATGAGCGGCCCAGGCGACGTCTTTTATAAGAGTAAGTCTTATGCGTTCACCATGGCAAATCGGTCACGTCTTACATCTAGATTCGATTCACTATCCACTGACAATGATAGATAATTACGAGTGTTTCCCTCGTCGGAGCATTGATTGAAGCATTGATAATACGGACGAATCGTCTCGAGGGTCGGCCCCACCTTTTTTGGTGCGAATTCGGCCGAGCTCGACCATGTCTCCATTCACAACCTTCCATTCTCCTCCCTCTCAGCAGACTACCTGAGACCAGGACAAGCCGTGATCGATTGCAATAGTGCTCAGATCCCTGTGATATCATCTCAGCTAAACCGTTCATGGTGAACTACCGCTAGGTTGTCGGCAATCCGACAGTGTCCGGACACCGTTGAGCTCCCCTCCGCCCACCAGGATCAAGAAAAACAAAAACAACGGCAAAGACGACAGCATGGGCGCTCCGGGTAAGCGCATGCGCCTCGGCACCAAGAGCTGCGCCGAATGCCGCCGGCGCAAGGTGCGATGCATCTTTCCCCAGGATCAGGACCGGTGCGACGCGTGCCGGGCGCACGGCAGCAGCTGCGTGCCGCAGGAGAAGCAGAGCAGCGGCGACGGGACCGCAGCGTCGGGCGTAGAAGACGTGGCGGCGCTGAAGAGGAGACTGGACGAGCTGGAGGCGCTGATGAGGGGCCTGCCGGGGGACATGGTCTCACGTCGGTCCGGCAGCACCCATGGAGCAGAGGGAGGAGGACTCTCGCACGGCAGCAGCAGCATCTCACCCTCGCTGAGCGAAGGCCGAAGCCCTGCCTCTATTGGCAGCATGCTACAGCCTCCCAGTTACCCTCTTTGCCCGTCTCTGATCAGCACAGCGCAGATGAGCCCCGCGTTGCAAAACTCGCCATTGATCAACCTCTTCCGCGCAACCTCCATCTTTGACCCCATCCCCTGCGCCGACGCCGACGCCGACACCCACCCGGCACCGCTGCTCACGCCGACTGCCTCGTCACGGCTCCGGCAGTGTCTCACGCAATTCGCACCCTACCTGCCGCGGCCGGACCGCGTCGCGGAGCTCTTCACCGCCACGCAGCGGTACTGGGGGACGTGGCCGCCCTACTTTGCCGACGCCCCTTCCGTCTCGGGCCAGGACGACGACTGTCTCCTTGAGCCCGTGCAGCAGATGCCTGTTGCGGAGACGACGTTTCACAGTGCGCTCGTCTCGGGCCGGCCGGGGCCGACTGCCAAGGCGATTCTCTTCCTGGCGCTGTGCGTGCAGCAGACGCCGAAGCGAGCGGCGCGGCGGCTGCTGCTGCCGGCGTCGGTAACGCAGCAGGCGCTCGTGGACACGTACATCGAGACGGCGCGGGCGCTGCTGCGGCTGGATGCGGAAGAGGCGTCCAATGGCGGCACGCTCGATGGCGTCGAGGCCCTGAACATGATGTACAAGCTGTCCATCAACGCGGGCCGCCCACAGCGTGCGTGGACGTGCAATCGGGAGGCCGTCACCGCGGCCATCTGCGCGGGTCTGCCGGCGAGGGCCGCACGGACGGGCGGGAACTGTCGTGCCGCGCAGGCGTGGGCCATGGCGTGGCGCGCAGAGCGCTACATGGCCATGACGCTGGGCCTACCGTCGTGCACGTCGGCGCTGCATCCGGGCCTCGTGCTGTCCCCAGACGAGAGCGCCGTCTCGACGATTCTGTACCACCTCGCCGTGCTCTGCGGCAAGATCATCGACCGGGACCAGAGCGGCAGCGGTGCCGACGACGACGGCTACGCCACCACGCTGCGGCTCGACGCCGAGCTTGTAGATGCGCAGCGGCGGCTCTTCCCCGCGCACTGGTGGGCCGCCGACCACCTTGCGCCGGATCTCGACCAGGCGGCCGGTTGGCACCGGCAGTCATGCAAGGTGCTCTTCTTCACGGCGCTGCAGCTCGTGCACCTGCCCTACCTCGCGCGCGCGGCCGCCGACGCGCGGTACCTCCCAAGCCGTCACGCCGCCATGAGCGCCGCGCGCGGTATCTGCGCGGCGTACTGCGAGTTTCGGCGCTGGAGCAAGGGCGGCGCCGAGCTGTGCCAGGTGATGGATTTCCGGGCGTTTAGCGCCGCGCTGGTGCTGGTGCTGGGGCATTGGATCGCGCCGGTGGCGGCGGCGGCGGCGGGGAGGAGGATGATGGAGCATGGGGAGGAAGTAGACGGAGCCGACGCGGATGCGGATGCGGAGCGCGCACGGGATGTGGCGCTGTGTCTGCGGCAGACGGCGGCGGTCATGGAGTGCACGGTCGCGGAGCAAGCGGTCAGGACGCTGGACGCGCTGGACGCGGCGCGGCGCGGCGTGTACATGGCGGACGAGGACTACGACGTCGTGGTGCCGTACTTTGGCAGGATCCGGATCAACAGGGCGTTTTTCGAGCCCAAACAGCAAGAGTCTGAAGAGGTCGCCGCCGCCGCTGCTGCCGCCGCCGCCGCGTCGGCGTGGTTCAACACGGTCGAGTTTAGCACGAATGACTTTTTGGTGGATTTTCAGCTTGATGCTGGTGATGCGGCGGCGGCGACGACGACGACGACGACGGAATTGTGCTGCGACTGGGGAGAGCTCGGGCTGGGATATGCGTCGATGGACTGGGGACACAGCTTCACGTGGGGGCCATTTGTCGATGTCGAGGGCGCTGCGATAACGTAATTATTTGTTTTGAGAAGAGAAGAGAAAAGAGATTTATGGGCGCCGACAGGACAGGCGATAGACACACGTGCACAGAATGTGAAAGTTGATGGACTTGGCCAAAGATGTGACGAAATTACAAGGCAAATTTCCTACTTGAAAGAAAAAAAAACAGTCATACATTTCCTAGTCTCAAACCGTTTTCCAAACATGCACAGTACACAATTCCATTCAAGCAAACAGGCTGCGCACGTCCTCGACCGTCCAGCCGCGCCACTTGAGAATGACGGCCAGGAGCACCAGCAGCTTCCACTGGCCGAAGATGCGACCGAGCACCGACGTGGTAGAGCGTCCCTCACGATCAAACGAGACGCCACCGCCGCCGCTCGTGGCCTTGATCTGGGCGATGGCCTTTGCGTTTGTGTAGGGCGGATAGCGGAAGGAGAGCAGTGCGTCCATCCAGCCGGGGATGGAGGCGACGGTGCGGAGGTGGGTGAACTCGCGGAAGCCGTAGATGCCGTGGTAGGCGCCGGTGCCGGAGCCGCCAACGCCGCCAAAGGGCGCGTCCTTCATGGCCATGTGCAGGATGCCGTCGTTGAAGGTGACGCCGCCCGAGTTGGTGCGGTCGAGGATGGCGCGCTGCTCGGCGCGCGAGTCGGTGAAGCCGTAGAGCGAGAGCGGGTGGTCGTGCGCCGCCGTGTAGGCAATGGCCTCGTCGAGCGTGCCGTCGAGGATGGGCAGGATCGGGCCAAAAAGCTCCTCGGAGAGGAGCGAGTCGTCGGTGGTGACGTTGTCGACGACGGTGGGCGAAAAGTAACGCGTCGCCGGGTCGCGGTCGCCGCCGTAGATGATGTTGCCCGACGACTTTTCGAGCAGGCCCTCAAGGCGGTTGTAGTGGCGGTCGTTGACAATGTTGGTGACGTAGCCCGGGTTGGTGGCGGAGCTGCCGCCGAGGTACTGGTTAAAGTACTTGGCGAGCGCCTTGAGGAACGGCGCCTTGACCTTGGGGTCGACAAATACGTGGTTGACGCCGACGCAGACCTGGCCCGAGTTGAGGAACTTGACGTTGGCGATGCGCTTGGCGGCGAGGTCGACGTTGGCGTTGGCCGTGACAATGGCCGGGCCGCGGCCGCCGAGCTCGAGCGTGGTGGTTGTCAGGTTGGGCGCGGCGCGGGCGGCGATAATCTTGCCGACGACGGTGGAGCCGGTGAAGAAGATGTGGTCAAACTTCTTGCCCAGGAGATGGTTCATCTCGGCCGGCCCCGCGGTGACGACGCGCACGGCGTCCTGGTCGAGGTACCTTGGGACAATCTTGGCAATGAGATCCTGCGACGCGGGCGCCAGCTCCGAGGGCTTGAGGATGATGGTGCAGCCGGCGGCGAGCGCGGCGGTCATGGGCTCAAACAGCTCCATGAAGGGATAGTTCCACGCCGAGACGATGAGGGCGACGCCCTTGGGCTCGCGGCGGATGCGGGCGCCGCCGAGCAGGTTGAGCGGGTTGGTGCGGGCGGGCCGCTCGTCGGCGTTCCAGGCTTTGATGTGCTTGAGGGCCTCGAGGATGGCGGCTTGGATGCCGGCAACGTCAACGGGCAGCGCCTCTTGCCGATGCTTGTTGAGGTCCTTCTTGAGCGCCTCGACGATGCGCTCCTTATTGTCCTCGAACATCCACCAGGCCTTGCGAAGCTGCGTGATGCGCCAGGCCAGCGGCTTGGTCACGTTGGACTTGAATGTGCGTGTGACGACGTCGACAGACTAGAGGTTTTGGGAACAGGATTAGTTAGCGCGATGACGGTGAAGGGGCGAGTTGATGAGGATATCGAGGGCAGTAGACAGCCAGTGAAGGCGCAAGCAGGGAAGAGCTGGCACTTGCCTCGTCAATTTCTTCACTTGTGCTAAACGGCATGATGGGCGACTAGATTGAAATCAAACTGGCTGTCGTGTTTGATACGTGTAGATGTTGTGGATAAGAAAAGGGATGCGATTGATCTGTCAAACGGCGGCCATCTGTTGTCGCCAGTGTGCCTCGGCCCGGATAGCTAAGTAATCTGGGGGAGGTGGCGTTGGAGTGGGCAGCTCCCCCAGTTGCTCCGCTGCCCCGGCATGGAGCCTGGCCATGGGCGTAATTAGGCCGGTTCCGTGATTGGGCGTAGGCCGCCTCGGCGGTTGCATGAAAAGCGACAAGCTGCCCGTCATTGGACGATGGGAATGGTGATTTAACTTGATGCTGAGATGGAAGCAACCACATGTTGTTGAAGTCCTCCAAGCTGTGGTGGCTTTTGTGTGTAGCCGCACACAGCCGACACGCGTTCATGCATGTCGCATGTGAAGCAAATGGTGCTACCGAACCACGCCAATTTGTACTCCTGGATTTGGGATTCGTCTGCGCTCCTTCAACAGCGGTTGTCGTTTTACACAGTGCCTTGGATTCATGTAGTCCTTCAATGGCCTCATCAACTGGTAGTTATTTTATACAGTGCCTGTTAAATACTACACAAATTTTATAGGTCACCAGCTGTGTGCCAAATACTGAATCCAAATTTTATATATTAGAAAGCTTAAAGACCAGCCATCTTCTGGGGAATCATATCTCTCAACTGTTCAAATGTGAACAAAAAAAAAGGCGACAGGCTCTGAAAGCCAAGCGCAAACAAAGCAGCGCAGCCCAAGGAAGCATAATTCGAAAACAAGTAGCATATAGATCCAGCTCAACGCCGTCCACCCAGTTATATATGTCCTCTTCAAGCTGTTTGGGCATCCATTGCTCAATTGCAGCCGTCTCGCATTTCCGT
This sequence comes from Beauveria asiatica, assembly GCA_038367545.1. Taxonomy (NCBI): domain Eukaryota; kingdom Fungi; phylum Ascomycota; class Sordariomycetes; order Hypocreales; family Cordycipitaceae; genus Beauveria; species Beauveria asiatica. Next base: position 1,435 of record JAAHCF010000982.1, on the reverse strand, counting down.
CCAACGTCGCATTCATTAGTTCAAACCGTCGTCCGCTCCTCCATCTCTTGACCCTTTCGTCCCGTCTCTTGCTCCGCTTCCGCGTCAGCTCTTTGCTTATTTGCCTGGAGGAGGGCCGGGGGGAGGAGCGTAGCCGCCGTCGGGATGATACGTGTTCTGAGGCTGCTGGGGACCGCCGTACTGCTGGTTGCCGTAGTAGCCATCGTTGGGGTTAAAGGTGGTGCCCGTGTTCTGAGGTTGCTGGCTGTTGCCGTAGTTGGGGGGTGCCTGGTAGCCCTGCTGCTGCTGGTTGTAATCGTAAGGCTGGTTGTAGGCCTGCTGATTATAGCCCTGTTGATTATAGCCCTGGTTGTAGGTGTTTTGGTTGTTGTTGTTGCCACCCCATTTGTTGCCCATCCAGCCGGTACCGTACATGGGCTTGGAGCCCTTGCGCGCGCGGCGACGAGCGCAGCAGCTATGAATAAGTTAGAAGTGTTTCTTCTTTTTTTTTCGTTTAAAAAAATTTTGTCGGACAATTCCGAGATGATGGAAAATCATACCTGCAGAGGAATAGGAAGATGAGAGCGAAAAAGATGAGGACGCCGACGAGGACCCAGCGACCCCAGCTGTACCAGCTGTTGCGGTAGCAGTAACCATTTCGGTAGCTGTAGCCGCTAGGGCATCGGCTGCCGATGTAGCGGGTGTCGAGCAATTGTGACGCGTCCATGGTGTGTCGAAGCGGCGAAATGCTGTCCTAGCAGAACTTTGTGTATTCGACGACAATGTAAGATGAAGGAAGAAAGAAAACTATGGATGGTGTGGCTTGGGGGGAGATAGAGATGATGGGGACCCAAAAGACAAAACAGAACGCGAGCAGTCTTTTTTTGTCCAAGAGGCTATGGTGCCACTTGTTGCAGCTAAAAGTGGGGACGATTTCTGAGCCAAGCGAGGCGCCGAACTGGCACGGGTAGTCACAGAGCCGGGGAAGACGATGGTGGGAAGCCTTGCAGTTCTTCTGCGCAAGGTGATTATTTTGAACGAGGACGACGAGACGCAACAGGATTTGCAAAGTCAAAGAGAGGAATGACGATTCTGTAGCATCAGATGAATGCAAAGGGAATCTTGGGAGGCATATGCGGGCAAGGCAGCATTAAAGTCGAAAACAAGGCGTGCCAGCAGCTGAAAAAGAGGCGGAGCCCAGGCAGCTTATTATTACGGCTCTTGTCAATTTGTGGCTAGGGGTGTCTGGGCGGGCTGAAAAGAAGAGTCTTGTCAACCTTCTCCAGTGCCATGGCGGGTCTCGTCAGGACGTGCGCTACGCCGCTAGGTACCGAGGAGAGTCTCCTGTCTCCAAGCTCATCTTGTTTTCTTTTTAGCGTGGCTGATCTCGGCCTACAATGTCGTCAACGAGTTTCCATTAACCTTGACACTGTACGATTCTGGTTCTTTTCCTCCC
>JAAHCF010000981.1:0-10542 GCA_038367545.1 Beauveria asiatica | reverse complement strand
TTTGTTTTGCACCCGTTAGTTTTTTTTTTTTCAGAAGGAAAAAAAAATTGTAGATGCCATGTTTAGACGTACCCGACCGTTGGACGTTTCCACGCGCATCGCATTCTTTTGGCGGTCGCTGACGAGCTGGCCGGCGACGGTCGGACGGATCTCGTTGGTGGTGGGGTCGTGCCGCAGGCCAGGGCCTAGGCGCAGCGGCTTCTTGGGGTGCGTCGGTATTTGGGAGTCGTCGATGGCGTCGCCCGGCAAGACAATGGTATGCGACGCCATTGCGCTGGGTTGTGTGTGTGTGGGCGTTGGGTGTGTGTTGGTGGCTGGTAAGGATGGGTTATGTTGCTGCCAAAAGGTTCTGGTCTGTAATGGATCGACGAGGGAAATGCAAACGGCGCTTATCGATAAAGTGGAGGAGTCAAGGTTGCTTGGCGCTGGGCAGTCAAAAGCGTCAGGTGCGAGACTGTGTAAGTTAATGGGCCTTTTTGAGGCTGATGGATGATTTAGAGTTGTTTATTTTTGTGTTGCTAATTGAAATTGAATTATGATCAAGCTGCATCTGCTTCTGTGGGTTGTTTCGAGCCCGCAAGCAAGCGCTTTCTAACTATGTAGCTGCGTTTAGCGGCGGGCCATCTTGAAACTTTTAGCGAGCCTGGTAATTCAGTGACGGAAAACTGTCATATCTTGTCGAATGAGTTGTTGGTCAGCGGCTCTAGTCTCTCTTTCTATATTATAACTACAGTTTTTACTGTCTTGCTAGATATTTCCAATTATCGTAATAGATGGCGCTTCACACTGCCGTTGTCTCTCAATAACGACTTATCACAAGTTATCAGTAGAAGGTGCAATTAATTGTGGACCCGGGCAAGCAGCCAGACACGGACGAGTAAAAAAATCAAGGTCCCTCTGATTTTTTTTGACGACCCCACCATCTAACTGGGCCATCACCGCCCTCATTAAATTGCTTCTTCTCTGCTACATCTCTTGGCTTGTCTATATCGCAGGCTCTGTCGAATCTTCCCATCTTCTTCTTTTCTCCTGCCCGTCCTTCTTTTAACGTCTCCTTTTTCGCTTAATTTTCGTACACTGGCCCGTCACAATGGCTGCGCCTGTTGACCCCAGCGACCGTGTGGTCCTCGGCATCACTTTTGGCAACACCAACAGTTCCATTGCGTATACTGTTGACGACAAGGCCGAAGTCATTGCCAACGAGGACGGTGGTATGTTTCTCGCGATGCTCCAAATAGCCTTCTGACCCCGCAGATTTGCTGATCCATTCACAGACCGTCAAATCTCCACTGTCCTCTCCTACGCCAACGGCGACGAATACTATGGTGCTCAAGCCAAGGCCTTCCTTGTCCGCAACCCTAGCAACACCATTGCCTACTTCCGCGAATTCCTCGGCAAGGAGTACGTCTAGAGTCAAATAATATGCGACTCATACAGCACTAACCCGCGATCTAGCTTCAAGTCGATCGATCCCACGCATTGCCACGCCGCCGCCCACCCCAGGGACATCTCTGGCCATGTCTCCTTCACCGTAAAGGACAAGAGCCAGGACGAGGAGTCCGAAGAGGTCGAGCCCTCGACTGTGTCCATTGATGAGACGGCCGCGCGCTTCCTCCGTCGCCTCGTCAGCGCCGCCTCCGGCTATCTCGGCAAGACCGTCACCTCGACTGTCATTACTGTCCCCACCAACTTCAGCGACAAGCAGCGCGAGGCCCTGACCAAGGCTGCCAACGCCGCCGGCCTCGAGGTTCTGCAGCTCATCTCGGACCCTGTCGCTGCCGTGCTCGCCTACGACGCCCGCAAAGAGGCCGTCATTAGCGACAAGGTTGTAGTTGTTGCCGACCTTGGCGGCACCCGCTCCGACGTGACTGTCATCGCCTCGCGCGGCGGCATGTACACCATCCTTGCCACCGTCCACGATTACGACTTTGCCGGCGTCCATCTCGACAATGCCCTCATGGACCACTTCGCCAAGGAGTTCATCAAGAAGCACGAGGTCGACCCCCGCAACAATGCCCGCTCCCTCGCCAAGCTACGCCTAGAGTCCGAGGCCGCCAAAAAGGCCCTCTCCCTCGGCACCAACGCCCAGTTTTCCGTCGAGAGCCTCGCGGATGGCTTTGACTTTTCCTGCACCATCAACCGTATTCGCTACGAGATGGTGGCCCGCAAGGTCTTTGACGGATTCAACCGCCTCGTCGAGAGCGCCGTGAAAAAGGCCGAGCTCGACGTCCTCGACGTCGACGAGGTCATCATGTGCGGCGGCACCTCCCACACCCCCCGCGTCGCCAACAACTTTGCCAACATTTTCCCCGAGACCACTACCATCTTGGCCCCCGCCACCAGCTCCACCGCCATTAACCCCTCGGAGCTGCAGGCCCGCGGCGCTGCCCTCCAGGCCTCGCTGATCCAAGAGTACGAGGCCGCCGACATTGAGCAGTCGACCCACGCTGCCGTCACCACCCTCAAGCACATTGCCAACGCCATTGGCGTCGTCACCGTCGGCCCCGACGGCGAGACGTTTACGCCCGTCATGCAGACCGAGACGGCCGTTCCCGCCCGCCGCACCGTCCACGTCCCCACCCCCAAGAACGGCGGTGACGTCCTCATCAAGGTCGTCGAGGGCGGCACCCACATCAAGGTCACCAAGCCCGAGCCCAAGGCCAAGACGGAGCAAAACGGTGAAGACGAAGACGACTCCGACTTTGACAGCGACGACGATGACGAAGAGAAGCGCGAAAAGCTCTGGAAGGTTGGATCGCCCCTTGCCGAAATCGCCGTCAAGGGCGTCAAGGCCGGCGGCAAGGTCGAGGTCACCATCAACGTCCTCGGCGACCTGAGCGTTACCATTACCGCCCGCGAAGTTGGCGGCAAGGGCGGTGTCCGCGGCACTCTTGCTGCGTAAAGACGACGAATAGCAATGGAGAACAAAAATGTCCATGGGTAATGACGACAGGGATTGTAAACGTGTCGATAGGAAGAAGAAGAAGAAGAAGGGAAATGAACATACAAGCGCAACGAGCGTTGAAGAGGAAGACCAACGCCACGAGTCAAGAGAGAGAGAGCAGAAATGATAGAATGGGTATCTCAAAAAGCGGCTTTAGGTTTTTTTTATAGAAATGAATTATTATCTCTGTTATACATGACCACTTCGTTTTTTAATGCAAAAAACGAATTGTATCATGTTTCGAGACTTAATAGTGTAATGGGCTTGCAGCTGCTCAACCGTTTTGACGAGCCACCACACCAAATTATGGCAGATATTTAGTCGGCCCTTGAAAGTGACTGAGGACAAGGGCATCAAGACAAGGTCATTGATTAAATAAGTACGATTCAAAGAAAACTGCCAAGCCATCTATTGTCCCAAAGTTTTCCCATGTTGGTACCGCCAAGAACTCCGTTTGTACCAGCCAGACCCATATACTAAGTAGTTACTGACCCATCAATTGTCCGCCCACCTATCGCCGCAACAAAACTGCAAGGATAAACATCAAGATTGTCGCTTAAACTGAAGAGAGAGAAACGTGATAGATCAGGGGAAAAAACAGAAAAGGATCCAGATAACAAGACAAAACAATAACAAAGTCGCCAATGAAGTCGCTGCTGTAACTGGAAAAGCAAGTTGCCTTTCGCAAGGCTGTAGTAGTGTAAAACAAAAAGTATTCACAAAAGGACTCAAGATGTAAAGGCGGTAAAAGCCAGAAAGTGACCATGTCATTAAGCGGCAAGGCCTTCCTGACCGGGAAGATGCCAGGCCACGAAATTATCGCGAAGCTCATCTTCGCCGACCTCACGCTGGTGCTTGTAGCTCGTCTCTCCGCGCCCGTTGTGCTCTGTTCCTGAGCTGCTTCCCAGTGTCGGGACCAGGCTTGCCATACTGTCGCTGCGACTGCTGCGGACAGCGTGGTGATCTTCGTCCAGGTGTGAAGACTGCCGGCTGTTGAGTGGAGTATGGGATTTGCGAGGGCTAGGGGAGTTGCGAGAACGTACGCCGCCTGTGACGGTGGAAACGCTCCTGTCAGAAGAGGCACTGAGTTGCCGACGATGACTACTAATACCAAGGCGGCGGAAATCGGATGGCCGCAGAGTACCGTTGTTGCCGAGGCCGTCATTGTCCAAGTCGTCGGGGTCTGTGTTGGAAGAAGAGGTATCACGTTTGGAGGAACCCGTCTTGGGAGCCTTCCAGCCGTTGCCACCTGCAAAGATATCCTCAATACACTCGTCGGCAGGAAGCTGCGCCGGCTGTTTCGACCATGATGCTGCTAATGTACGGCGATAGAGGTCCTGGACCTCGGCATTGTCGCGATTTTTGCTAAAACTAGGAACAGCTGATTGAAGCATACGTTAGTACCATGTCATAGGCATTGGCTTGTTTGCTACTTACGTCCTGTTTCATCTTCAATGTGGTTAGGATCCATGAAACCGCCGATTCCGCCGAATACAGGAGCAGTTTTGAGCGGAGGTGCAACAAAGTTGCGGTCGCCGTCGATTTGAACCATGAGAATACCAATCTTGAGGGTACTATTGATCTTACTGTCTTGCATAAGGTATCTTCGAATAATGCCTTCTTGAGCCGGGCGACTCTCCGAACTAGCTCGTCGGTTTGAGTTTGTAAGGCTGATGCTGCTTCCGCCAGTGCTTTGCTTGCGGATCTTGGGAGGTGAAATGGCGTCTCTGCTGTAGGGCTCGCTCTCCTCGACGAATTCGCTCAAGTTCAGCTTGATCTGGCCGAGAGTAATTTTTTCGGCGACAGCAAATTCTTGCAAAATCTCGAGTTCAAAAGGACACTCAGAGAGCATGTTATTCTTGTCAATGGAGATGCGGATGGAGGGCACAATTTTGCTAAAGTTATAGTCGACTTTGTGATTCGCGATGGGGCATTTGCTGGTGCGCCCACGATGGTCTGCGTGCATTGAATGAGATAGATGCCATTTTATGTACGAGTTGCCGTTGACCAGCGGAACGTTGTTCAGGTCATATATCTGTGGTTTGTCAGTTGATGAGGCGACTCAATCGACGTACTTGAACGGGCTTACTTTGAGGTGAAGCTCGAATTTTGGCTATGACAAAGTCTTAGCAGATAGCATGAGCGAGAGGCTTTGCGTGGCGGACATACCTTGCGACTTTTCCCAACTGTTGGAAGATGCATGTTAGCAAAGGTAAGAGCTGACTGAATAAGAGACAGACAGTCGGGTTGAGGCGTAAAGTAGGGGCGCGGAGCTCTCCGTGCCGTTGAAGGGGGACTTGAGGCAGCAGAGAACGGAACGAACACAGCTTGAACGGCATTCGATATTTACAAGGGAGGACATGGACTGTGCAGTGAAGAAGGGAAACGGGCCCATCTCGGCTTACTCAGAGAAGACATGACAGTAGGCGTTATCGCCGTGGCATGGCAAAGCCGACCAGTCCGGGGACGGTGGTGAGGGTCGCAGTGGGCTTGCACTAAGGGCAGGGCGAGACGTGGGCGATGATTCTAGAGGGGTGCGCGGTTGAACCCAAAGATGGCAGATTGCGCGGGCAGAGGATTGATTTGCAAGCTAGGAGATCCGGCGTGGCCGCTGGTGGCGCTTCTGGGTTTTGTGCGATTGCGGCTAGGAAGTGTGGGAACACAGAGAGAATTGGTGGTCGTTAGGTATTAGTTGGTCGCTTGCTGGTCGAGAATCAGACGGGACAGTGCGTCGTAGACCTTTTTGTGGACAGGACAGGCCCAGACTGGTGAGACTCGTGTGGTTTCGAGGAGGGAATACTGTTGGCGGCGGTTCGGGGCGCTGGGCATAGAAAACGAGTTGAAAAGGGTTGCCGCTAGGCTAGCAGGCAGGCCATGTGGCAGGTTGGCAGGATGGGATGCGCTGCAGTACTGTGTGCGCCTCTGATGACAAGTTCCTGGCGGAGGTACATGTGATGATGACGCGCGCAGTTGTTGCAAGAGACCAGCGGGGCAGTAACTAGTGATAGGAGAGGGCTGTGGAGACGAGGCTGACAAGGACAAATGATGGAATCAGAAATAGTGACTGGCAGAGCGGTGCGGGAAGAAGTTGTGTGCGGCGGTAGATGGATGGCGGAGGATGTTTGGTGAGTGGATTGAATTGATGCGAGGTCTACGTTGCGAGATAGAATAGTAAGGATGAATGGGATGAGGAAACTGGAGGGCGACGAATCATTGTTTGCAGAGAGAGGCAAAGAGGCAAGGGCAGCAACGCATTCCGCAGGCGTTCCTTCCTTGCCTGTCTTCAGCCTTTTTGAAAATTCTGGCTGCGTTGGGTTTAGCGCGCTAATTTCCAGTTGCCAGTTAAATAGTTGCCAGTTGCCAGTTGCCAGCCTGCTCGCCTGCCTACTAATCTTGCCAGCTGTCAGTTAAATACCATCTCCACCAGATGCCAGCAAACGGGTGCGCCACAGACGTGCTAGCCACATCATTCATAAGGGGCCTTGGATACATTCGCTTCAATGATGCCCTCTTCTCTTCTTGCCCCCCATATGGTTCTACGATACACGAGGCGGTTCCTGTTACAGGGACCATGACCGAAACGACTGCCCCTGTACAACTCAATGGCTTCGGCAATCCCCCGAAAGGCGCCGACTTTGTAATACTGCCCGTCTGCTGCCTCATGCGCTGCAACGCACCTTCATGCCATGTGGCATAGCAACTATTCCCTCATTGGGACCACTTGACCGCTTGGTCATCATCATATCACTTGGTCTCGTTTGGCTTCTGGGAGGCTTCCGGCGCACTCTTGTGTTACGTGGACAGCCCTCGGCACCTTGCATGTTGAGATTTCTGGACACTGACGTGGCGATTCCGTTTATTGAGATGAGCTGACCTAGGAAGGCATATTCTCATGAGCATTTGGCACACAATATCCAGGTTTTGGGTTTTGACTTGACCGGGCGATTTGCTCACGCGTTTATTGCAGGCCTGACCACACTCTGTCAACGCTACAGCGAGCCCTGGAAATTCGTGTCCAAAAACGACGGCAGCTCATCCAGGCTCTCTGGAAAAGACGCAAAGTTCCCATCAACCCCAAAAAATGGTGTGCACGACGGCATCAACAGGTGATCCTCTCTCCACGCCGCCTCCGCCAGTCTCCAGCCCTGGCCCGCCAGAGGCGCCATATCTTCCGACGCCAAAATGCTGGTCGTTGACTCGGGCGCCGACGGATGCTTCTGCACCATTTGCTCCCACTTTTTGAACTTGGCGTAATCCGACTCTTCAGAGCCCGCAGTCCCGCTCGCGCCGGGATGGCGCGTGTTCATGCTGGCAATCGCACGCTCAAACGCCTCAATCAGCGAGGCCTCCGAGTGCCACGACTGGCTTCCCGACGACATGTCCTTGAGCATTACCACACCGTCGCGCAAGGCCTGCCGGAACCGGTCTGTGTTCTGTGTTAGACACTGCGTGGTGATGACCAGCAGTGCGGCGCGACACGAGCTGAACTCTGTGTACGACGCCCGCGCCAGCCCGACACTCCTCGAGATGACGCGACACGCATCAATGACGGATAGTGCAGCCTCGGTGCAGTCATACACTAGAGTCGAGCGCGGGCTTTTAGACACTGTGTCCGACGATGGCGTCGAGCGGTTGCCGATGTCGAGCGGGCCGTCCTGTGGGAGGATGAAGATTCTGCCGATAAACATGCGTACCATGCAGTATTCCAGTCTAAGATGCATCCTCGGCCGGAATGCGCCCGAGGTGGGCTGCTCATCGTGATGCAATGCCGTAATTCCTGAACCTTGCCACCATTTGACTAGCTCAGACTGAAGCTGAGCAAGCTTCTTGACGCAGTCTGAAGTCTCTGATTTAGGGAGCGTCCGTAAATTTGACCTAAATTCACCTGTCAGTGGCCACTCCCAATTCCTCCTGTAGATGGCTTACATGGTATGTGCCACTTTGGATAGGTACTGAGTAAGCTGTATAGTGGTGAGTAAAAGCTCGGGATTTCTAAACGACAGTGTCGGCCCAGGCAGCGGAGAGGGCAGATCTGCGTCAACGTCGACGCTTGCAATAGAAATTGGGCGACCGTGGAATATGCCAACTCGCCTGTTAAGCATTAGAATTTCTGAATCCAGTAGAAGAAGTTTAAGAAATCAAACGCCACTTACTGCTCAATAGTGTAGAGCGCCCACCAGACTCGATTTCTAGTTTCGCGGATGCGCGCATCTATATCGTTGGCAGGATGCTTACGATGCATGCCGTTCTGGATGGCCAATTTCAACGCTAGGTTCAAGTATATATACGCGAGGCCGGATGCATCTACCGGGAGCGTGTATATGCCCATCAGCAGGCATGCCTGCACGCTCTCTAGCGAGGATGCCGCAATGACCTCTGGTAAAAGATGGGCGGCTTTTCTGTAAAACTGAATGCCGACTGCATCTTCGCTGAATTGCTTCGAGTCACTTGCCGCAGTGGTACTCTTGCCTTCCGCTATGGATTCGAGATAGGCATACTGCGTGCCGATGGCGAGAATCGTGAAAATCATGGACAGGGTGCCAATGTCTCGATTTGACAGCGCCATTGGATTCTCGTACACTACATCCACCTGGCTGCATAGCCAGTCTCGATTCACAAAGCTGTAGTTGGCTTCTGCGTGTTGGAAGAAGCAGTGAATTAGAAAGTCGGTGATGGAGCGTGGTGGCAGCGAAGATGAGGGAATGAGGGAGCCGGCGGGGGACCGAAGCTCATCGGGTCGATAATATTCGTCAAACACTATCGAGGGTTTCGTTGTTTCCTAGAACGGTCAGTATCATAAGAAATGATTGTCAGGCGACAATGTATACATTTTGACCATGCCGTGCTACGCTTTGGTCTAGCCAGTCTTTGATGCGCATGGAAAAGTTCCAATGCGAAAACTCGCCCGAGTAATCTGCACCCGGTTAGAATTGAGGCTGAAGAGCCAACAGTAATTGAAGACGTACGCATCACGTTGCCATCTAGAGATTGCATTGTAATTGACTTGTCCACTTCATCCTCGTGCGATGTGACAGATGGACTGTGCCGGCTGTCTGCCTCGTCTGCGAGATTCCGAAGCGTGTCCAAGTCCAGTGGCATCTCAGGCCCAGCGTGGCTGCGTACGATTCTCTCGAGATATTCCAGCCGCTTTTGTTGCGCAGAGGGACCATGGTCAACGCCCCTCTGGCTGCTAGAGGTGGCGTGAGTGGGAGAGACAGATGAAGGCGGCCGTCGTGCCGTGATGCGACGGCTCGGCCCCGACACGCCCCCGACATATCCCGTGAACTCGCACCGACGCCCTAAGCGAAAGCACCTCCGACAGGGCACGCCGCCATCGCACCTCTCTTTCTGGCGGCGACAGATGTCACACCTATCGGGGCGTTAGCAGTAAAAGGGGAACAGGCAAGTGATGGTTTGAACGTACGCCCGAGCGGCCCGCTTGCGCTCCCTTTCAAGGCTTCGGCTGGATTCTACGGGGCGATGTTGGTTGCTCATGGGGCCAAACCAATGGCATGTACGAATGCTGGATCGGTTTCGACGTATAAAAGCGTAATGTGCATGGTATGAATTGAAAAGGCAAGATTTCGGAATGACGATGCACTTCACAAACAGTCAGACCCACCACTATCCAGCGTAACGTTAGCGGACCGTCGTCCTGCAGCGCCTAGAGTGTTGACTACGTATCCGTACTCGGCCGAGAATTCCCTGATGTATCTGGAAACTTTGAGATTAGACAAGGAAGAATTCTTATCTCTGTACATGGGAGATTATGTCGCGGAGCTGTCAGAAATGGCCATCCGCGGCTATATAGTTTACAGTAGACTTTGTCGCTTGAAGACGCCTGGAAGACGCTGAGAGCGCTGATTGCAGTGCAAGCACTAGGTACTACAATATCAGCATCTCCAGCACGGCAACACAGAGCTTTGTTTAGGCTAAAATAATTCGGGTCTTGAAAATCTTTTAGATACTATATACTGGTTCAAGAAAACATTCTTCTCACTCGGTAAATAAATACAATGCGCCGAGTCTATAACTTGATAATCACGTCGCCCTCTACAGGACCGAAACCACCGCCTCCATGGTATTAATCAGGATAGGAACTAGGGGTCATTAGTGAAATACGCAGCCCGATTTCTTTTATGATTGACTTACTGTGAGTCTCGTCAAAGATGAGCATTGGCCGAAGGCGAACAGTCGAGACACCGCAAGTACCAATATTGACGCCGCGCTTCTTCATGGCCGCAACGAAGCCAACAGGATCTAGGACGTCGAAAGCAATAAACGTTCTGTAGTTGCTTGTTAGAAAGAAATGACCAGGATACTTATTGGAGAGAGAAAACCTTGTTACCCTTGACCTTTGCCGCGCAGGTTCTGGATCTGAGTTGGATATCTGGAAGCCAGCTTCTCGAGCTCAGAATACAAAACGCCACCGACACGCGCGCACTGCTCAACCAGCTTCTTGTCAAGAATCTCCTCGACGACGGCCTTGCTCAGCAAAACTCGAGCAGGGTCGCCAATCCAGCTACAACCCAGCATTAGCCTTGCTAGATGAAAAAAAAAAAAAAAAAAAAAAAAAAAAAGGAAAAAAGGAACAAAAA